>PVLC010015584.1:14603-36879 GCA_004027655.1 Graphiurus murinus
TACTTGTGTTTGCTCATACTTTTTAGAATGACCTGCAATGATTGAGAAAAATCGTGTTATTAATTTGATCCAGTAATAATAATAACAATTTTTGAGGGGGTACTGGGGCTTGAGCCCAAGGGCATTCTAACTCCCAGATCCACCCCTAGTCCTATTTTTTTTTTTTTTTTTTTTTTTGTGGCACTGGGGATTGAACTCAGAGGCATTCTACCTCCGAGCTATACCCCCAGCCCTATTTTTTTATTCTTTTTTATTTTGAAACCGAGTCTCACTAAGTTGCGGAGTGCCTCACTAAGTAGCTGAGGCTGGCCGCGAACCCGGATCCTCTGGTCTCAGCCTCCCAAATGCTGGGATTACAAGCGTGAGCCACCACGCCCGGCTCCCTAGTCCTATTTTTTATTCTTTATTTTGAAACAGAGTCTCACTAAGTTGCACAGAGCCTCACTAAGTAGCTGAAGCTGGCTGCAAACCTGGATCCTCCTGTCTCAGCCTCCCAAGTACTGGGATTACAAGCGTGCGCCACCATGCCAGCTTAATAATAACACATTATAAGTGTAAAATTTGAAGATATCCCTGACCCTCCGATGCCCCTTTCTATTTTTATCATATTAATCATTTTCTTCATAGCACTTACCTATGTGTAACATTATTTATTTATTTATTGTTCACTCATTTGTTCAGCTGTCAAATTGGACAGTAAATCCAGAGTGGTAGGAACTTTGTCTTTTTCCACCTGAATGCAAAGGGTCCAAAAGAGGCCTAGGACAATGTAGGCCCTGATATAATGTGCTGGGTGAATGTGGTGTCAAATATTGTGACCTAGTGATGACCTTTTTATAGGGGAGCAAATCTGATCTGAACCGTACTAAGTTGAGAATGCATAAGACTCAAGTTCCAGCTCCTATGTTAGGCCAGTTATTTTATCTTTCTTAATCTCAGTATTCTCTTCTGTATAATTAATATAATTAACGTAATCCTACAAGCATTTAAAGTTATGGTGAGCACAAAGTGAATTCATAACTAAGTATTTATAGCAAGTACTTCTTGTCAAGGTTATTACCAATCATGTAGTAACATTTCTATTTAAATCACCCATAGTTGGGAAAGTTTATTCATATAATATTCATTAAATATCTGTGTTTTAGATATTTGTATTCATGAAGTTAAAAAAGTGCTAAAAATATTACATGTGACTTTATCTTGATAATATTCGAACAATCCCCCACTTCTCATTTTATTATAAAAAAATGAATACTGTATAGTAACTTAGTTCCTTGCTTCTCAAAGGATGGCCCTGGCACCAGCAGTATCAGCATTATCAGTGATTTTAGAACTCTTTTCAGCCACCTCCCCCTTCAACCCAGGTGATCTGTGTATACTTGATGTTGGAGACGCTTGTTCTAGGTGATATTTTTGAAGAGGGATAAATATTTAAGAATCATAGAGGAAATTAAAAAAAAAGAAACTCCTGCAAATATTCCCCACCAAACCAAGAAAATTCATCTAACTTTCTAAGAAACAATAATTACAGGATAGGTCAATAGAACATTGTTTAAATGGAGAGGAAAAGAGAGGTTTAAAGTCACCATCTTACATAGGAGATATGTGCCCTATTACATAACATGGGATCTCTTTTGAATAAGCTCTTACAAGTACAGACAAAATTGTCCTATTATACGCATTGTACCCTCTGTCCTATCAAGTAAATTATAAAAGTGCAAAAATAATGACTATTACCAGAATATTTAATAAGAAGGATAAAATAATAATTTGAGAAAAACGATTCCCCAAGGGACTAAAGATTAGGATTAAAGTGAGAGTTAGAATAGCATAGAGGTAATTCAACATTTGATTAAGGACTTAATCTACTTATCTTTATTCAATTCAAGCTTTTTTGAAATTGTTAAGATTGGTGAAATGAGAGTTATTTTTAGATGTTCTTGCTGGAAGAGTATAAGAGTAAAAGATAAAGGATAAAAGGACCTACAAGATGAAGGATTTACGATAACATTGATGCAGAAACAATGGATTATGAAAATGATCACCTTATATTCTGTAAATATCTTGAATTTGAAATACCATGTCAAAAGCCTCTGATATGTATGAAAAAGAAATGTTATAGTGGAAAGTGCCCAGTGTGCCCTGGAGGAGGCAGATAATGACCCCTGTGAAGAGACTGGGGTGAAAAACTAAGAGAAATAAAGGGAGAGGCAAAAAGACCAATAGAATTCTGACAATCGAATTGTGTTTGGAAAGATAAATTGGCCAATGGCATTGGGAAGAAAAAAAAAAAGAAAGAAAAAGAAAAAGAAAAAAACACAACACAAAACCCTTACAACTCCAGCACCCTTGAGTTCATAAATATGCCAGTATCCATTTTTTCATTATTAGGAGACAAGGCTGTGTCCTTTCCTTTGATGATGGTAACGAGTTCTATGACATTGCCACTTTGAGTTCTTGCTTCATTAGATTGGGTGACTGTTTATTTGAAATTGTAATGAAATATTTACTTTATAGAGCTATAAGGATTAACTGTGATAATTGAGTGAGGCTGATCCGGAGCTTTCTGTGTAATAGGTCCCCCTTGTTTGAATACAGAGCGCAGTGAGAAATGAAGGAGCAAGTGAGTGTCTTTCTGCCTGTCACTTTCTTTCTACATGTTGCTTTTTCTTCTGGAGATAAGTGGGCCTAATGCTGAACAAATACTGGAAATCAGAAGCCACTGAGAATCATTCGCCCCTCGCTTTCCCATGGCAGCATGATAGACGCTCCATCAAAGAACCCCCTCCTCTCAGCAAAGCAACAATTTTGTCACCACGAGCAAATCCAATTGAGAAGTCCCTTGGACTGAGAGGAGAACTCCAGTTGTCAGAATCAGCAAACAGAATGAAAAGAACTGAGAGGAGTAAATTGGCACCTGGGGCCTCCATGGTAGCCTGTGATAGGCTGTGGCATTGTGTTGGGTAGACATTCAGCCATTTGCAGATATAATGGGAGAAATTAATGCAAATGAGTCAATGGAATGAAATCCATTTTAATGCAGATTTGAGGGACTATCCCGAACTGCTTGATAACAAGTCCCTTTAAGAAAAGGCTTACATTGTGAGGACTCATTTTTTCCCCATTTCTTCTCACTAGTGCTTCATAAGGGCCCTTTGTTCTCTAAGTAAACTCTTTCTAAACTATTGACATTGCTCATTTATGTGAATTTCAGATTTTTTTTCCCTCCCCCCTGACAAAGTAGCCTTGGGTGATCTGGGAAAACGTTAATTGCAAGAGGACAAGGAAACCGGCTGAAACAAGAAATGCAATCATTAAGTGCAATGTTGCAGTTGTCCATGCCTCATTATAACATGCATACAAGGCAATAAAATGCATGTTTCACAAACAAATCTTTTGACAACTATAGTTCAAGAGCCTCCAGCTGTCCTGCTTTTTCACATCTATTTCTCTTGGTTTAGTAATCATTATTGAAGCTAAACTTTGGATTCCCAGAACAGCCCCCTCGTATTATGCAAGAAGCATAACAATTTTAGAGAGAAAGAAGTTTGTTTTAAAAAAATTTTGAATGTCTGTGGCCTTCCAAAGCTAACCGGAATTTCTCACTAATGTTTTGGAAGTGACACTTAGTAATAATGAGGTGGGGGGTGGGGAAGACAAGTAACTCAATCTCAACAAAGACATTCTTTCACAAGCCAAAATTTAGAAGATTTAGCTCCCATAGTCTGTCTCCCCCCACCCCCCCAAAAAAGACACTAGTTGAAATCTTAAGACTTCATCCTCCATCTTTAAGTTCATTATGTTTTTGCCTGACTAGAAATGCATCTTATTTTTTTTTAAGAGATAAAAATAGTTAATCAGATGAAAAGGTCATCAAGTGGAAGTGCAGCTTGAAACTGGTGAACTGTCAGACTCACAAGTAAAGCAGCCAAAAAGAGGAAGAGAAAAAAAAAAGAGAGAAAGAAAAAAAAAAGTAACAGATTCAGCATTGTCCAAAAGTTCCAGACCAGTGATTAATGTGTAAGATAATGGACTTGGGAAATGAGTAAACACTCCCCATGCTCCCTGCTTTGTGCTTGAGCAACTTGATGACAAGGGCAGAGCAAGGTGAGAATTTAAACAGGACCACAGGAAAAAGAGACAAAGACCAGTGGCAGCCCAAAGCCAGAGAGGGGGAGTCGGCTGGTGTGCCTGTAAAAGGTGCATTATAACTTTCTTCAAAGCAGGCATTAACAGTGTACTAATTTAAACTTCAACAGGGGCAAGGAGTTACTGGTGGAAATTATATGCCACTCAGTCATCCTTTCTAATCCAGCAGATATTTATACTCTCACCCTTTTCATTTATTTGTTATTAACTTCAATAGGCCCATTAAGAACTTGGATACATATTCCTGTATAGATATAGCATCCTTGGGGAGAGCAGATACGGTGTTTTGATGAACTGTGCATTTCAAAGGTATTTCAGGTTATTACTTAAATAATTATACAGCCTTTTAGGGTGTTTCTCTGGAAAATGACTTCCGGATCTGAACCACTTTTAGTGTTTGCATTTCTTAGCAGTCCCTTATCACCTGAGGTTATACTTTCATGATGATGTTGAAGGCTTGGTATAGGTATTTAACATTTATTTCCAGGAAATAAATAGCTACAGAGCACAGATATTTTACATTTTTAAATCAAACTTTTTTTTTTCAGTACTGGGGATTGGACCTCTGAACTACACCCCCAGTCCTATTTTTATTCATTGTTTTGAAACATAACCTCACTAAGTTGCAGAGGGCCTCACTAAGTAGCTGAGACAGACTGAGAAACTGCAATCCTCCTGTCTCAGCCTCCCAAGTACTGGGATTACAAGCATACACTACCACACCAGGTTTAAAGCAAATTTTTTACTCTCTAAAATTGTTATGGTTCTTACATAATATACAGGATTATTCTGAGAACCCAAAGTTTAGCTTCAATAATGATTACTAAACCAAGAGAAATAGATTTAAAAAAAAAAAAAAAAGAAAAGAAAGCAGGACAGCTGGAGGCTCTTGAACTATAGTTGCAGAAAGCATGCTGTGTTTTGCTTCCAGATTCTCACTCCCCATGTTTCTTTAGGCACCTACAGAGAGGTTTGCACTGGTCTGTTTACACTACTATTAGCTTAAAATATTAATTTTGTCATTCCTTTACGTGAGACTCTATTTCTGATTCTGCCAGTCTGTTTTCAATGTACACATCACACTTGACACACATTGAGAGTTTATTAGTCTCTAAAGAAAAACTGACAGCTTCTCTGGACAGATGTTTCCCCCACCGTAAACGGTGTTGAGCGAGCTTTGAGTGTTCACCATGAAGAAACTGGCTGCTCCCAGCCCAGAATCTCTGCTCTGCTCTCAGGTGATAGTGCCTTTACTAGTCCACTTAAAAATAATTGAAATTATCATATTGGCTATGAATTCTGCAGATAGTATTCATAGATTTTCTGTTAATCGTAAATTTATCTTTATGTTTCAATGTATTTGGTAAATTTAATACTGAATTTAGAAAAATTGAGATCGGATCATCCTAAGTCTGCTTCAATGAGTCACATCTAAAAGGGATAATGGTATGGAAATTCCATCATGATTATCAACAACTGACTCGTTATTTTCAAAGCACCTTTAACAATCTTTTCATCTTCCCAACAATAGACTTGTGAGGTTGGTCTTACTTATTATGCCCATTTCAGCTATTAGGAAGAATGGTCCCTAGAGAGGTTAAGTAACTTACTCAAGCTGGACAGTAAGAACTATATGGAGTCAGGACTTGGCCACTGGTCCATTTATTTTACTAAAGCCTCAAAGAAAATGGTTTTAAAAAAATCGAATCATTTCCTTATATTGCTCTTGATCTAGTGCTTATGGCATTTAGAGCATTAAAACAGTTTTTCTTAATTTTCTTTTTGATCCTGAGTCTTGAATTACTATGTATTGATTTAGGTGATATTTTAACATTTAATTGAATGCATGTTTATTATGAGTTACTGAGGCATAATATTAATTATTCAAGCTAAATAAACTATTTTTGCTTTATGTCAATAACAAGCCCTTTCAAAAAAAAATCTTCAAACGTGTGTTACATTTTTACTGGAACTTTTAATACCTATTTCTCATGTTTTATGCATTGACTTTAACTTAACAAGAAATCAAACAGTGGCAGTATATGAGTTTTCTGTTACAAATTTATGTGAGCCATTGTTTCTCCTCATCTTTTAAATTCACTATGTCATTCTCACAAGTGAAAAGCAGCCAGGCAAGCCTATAACCCCATTTGATATCTCTATGATGATCAGATATTCTGTTTCTTGGTTTAAAGTAAACTTTCTAAACATGCTCTGAGAGTTCTGAGTAATTGTCCTTTTGACAATTGATCCTGGTTTTCAGGTCATGCTATTAAATGCATTGGGTTCCTAAAGTTTTTATATTTCTATCCTAAAGATGATTGATTTGTATTATAATCATCCCTTTTCAAATCAGTCTTCCCCATAAGACTGTGAGTTCATTGGGTTAGAGGAGTTTGGCCCTATCTTAATTTTTTTTTATTTCTAAGACAGTCTCTAGGACAGAGTTGCCATTCAACAGAATGTCTTTAAAATATTTTTTCTGATTGTTTTGAAAACCAACCCTTTGCCATAACCTAAATCCTTTCAGAAATACAACTTTTGGAATGACAAATGATAACAGTGAAAGTTAAACACTCTGAACCCAGAACAATTAGGAAATAAAAATGGAATCTCTGGAAAGTAGAGTACCAAAGTATATTGTTAAATAGTTTAACTTTAGGCATTGTAGGTTTTTTTTTTTAATTTAAATATTTGCTGGGTGGAGTGGCCCAAACCTATAATCCCAGTACTTGGAAGGCTGAGACAAGAGGATCCCAAATTTGAACCAGCCTCAGCAACTTAGACCCTCTGCCATTTACTGAGACCCTGTTTCAAAAATAAAAAATAAAAAGGAGTGAGGGGTGTAGCTCAGAGTTAGAATGCCCTTGGATTCAATTCTCAGTACCAAAAAATAAATAAGTAAATAATCTTTTAAAATGTAACATTTTTTCTAGCCATTGCTTTATATTTAACATTTTCAATATTTTGCCATCTCAACTAATACATTCATAGTCTAGATTGAAATTCTAGCACACTATTTTGCTAAAACTAAGGGTTTGCTACATCTATTTTTAATGCTATGATTAAAATAAGTATTTCTGAAATTCATATAAAAGGAGAAAAGTCAGTAAAAGATAGACCCAAATTAATTTGAAAACTTCATATGCAAACCTGTCTTCCTTCTTAGACATTAATTTGTGGGAAGAAATATCTCACATTTTTAAAGATACATGTGTGAAAATGGATAGCCACATTACTTCCACTTAATCTATGTAATTGATAGTTTTTAAAACATTAATTTCAGCCCAGGCTCTACTGTTTATTAGCTCTAGAACTCTGAATATCTGTGTACCATTTACAAAACTAGTACATCAGGCCTCAGTTAGAAACCTTCTTAGCGCTACCATAACTGGGACCTTGGGCCAGCAATTCACACTGTTGGAAATCAGTTTCCTCTGTTGAAGTTGGAAAGAGTTCAGATTAATTGCTAGCTTTTCTATTTCAGAGTAATAGAATTGACACTGGTTTGGTCTGGACCTCTGATGTAGAATTTCAACCTAAAGAAGACATTTCCTGTGAAAATAGCTTTTCACATGGCTTATCCTCACCTCCTCATGCTTTGCTCATGAATGCCATGCTTAAACCCCTAACTGTATAGTAACATCAGTGTTCAAAATATCCTACTGTTTCCCCAACTCATGGATGGTGGGTTTATGAATAAAGAAAATTTTTGTTTTGCCATACATGATTAAAAATGACAACAACAACAACAACAACAACAACTAAAGCTGGAGAGATATTACTGGTAACTCTTTGGAACACTGTTACTCAGTATTAACCAAGTGGTGTTTCCAGGCAACACCTGTGTATGTGTAACCACCCTGATAATGATAAAACAAAACAGATAGAGTTAATCATTTTTCTTGTTCATTTTCAGTGAGAAGAGTAAGAGATAATATGTTTCATGATCTACTTTATCCTGGTCTTTTTCCTCTTCTACCAGATAAAAATAGAATTATATCAAAAGTGATATGAGCAAATGAAAAATGATATTTAACAAGTGGCAACATATTTTCCTTATTATTCCACCTCTGTTTTTATTTCGTTCATGACTCACCTGCTATGAGTTACCAGATAGTGGTGATTTTCATGTTTTGCACAGTTTGTGAGGTACTATATCTTAGTGACAATATTTTTTTCTGGTCTAAAAGATATAATTTGCCCTTATTTGTCTTTAATTGTTTGAGAATTTCATGAAATACTTTAGGAAATGTGAGACACCCTAGGGTATTACAAAATTTGGGCTGGAAGGCATTGGCCCAAAGAATGGTTACTAAATTCCGACAGCTGTTGGGTCAACAGGCTAAGCCATTTAACCTCAATAAACCTTATTTTCCTCATCTGTGAGACTAAACTCATAGTGCTGACCTACTTCATCACTCAGGTTGGCAGCAGCTAGGAAAATATTGGGAGTGAGCGTTTGCCCTTCCCCCTAAAATATTAACTCCCGTATCTCCTAAGAACTTCCCATACCAACAGCACAGATACTTCACTGCATGGCATCGAAGCAGGAAATGGAGGTAAATTATTATTTGTAGTTGGATAGGAAATAGCTAGGAAGCCAATCTCGGACTTTTAGGGGTATTAATTGAGGGTGTCCATATCAGGAACCATGGGTGGAGCCAGAATGGAAAGAGACATGATCAGGGAGGAAACACTGATCGAGGAGCTGTGAATTCTTCTATCATAAAGCATTAATAGATCCATTTTGAACTTTGCTTTAGGAAATAGGTATTTATTTCATCAAAGTAGTATATGAAGAGAGAAAAGAGAAAAATAAAGGAAATAGTCAAGTGAATGATATATAGAATACTTTAAAGTATTCTATATACTAAAGAAAAAAATCAGTTAAATCAGAATTAAGTCTATTTTGATTTTATGTTATTTTGTTATTTCCTTGTACCTATAGCCTAAACCAATTAGAGTATAAAAAAATTTAGTCATTTATACTTTGACTGTGGCTTGAGAGTTACTTTATATTACTTTTGGATGATATGTTCACATAGCAACTAATATTTCTTGTCAGTACATTTGGTAGTTTTAGAGGTAGCTGATCAGAGTGACTTTGTTTTTTAAAAAGGAAATAGGAATAATTCAAAAAAGAATAAGCTGCTGCAGATAATTGAGAATTGATTATGTTTCAAATAATAAAAACATGGAAAATTTGAAAGCGCTTCTTCTACTAATAGAGGGTCTAAGTTAAGCTGGTAGTGATAATATTGAGTATAATTTTCTTCCTACTATTACCAGAATAGTGTCAGCAATCTATGAATGTTTACATTTTTTGGACTTTAGATATACCAGCTTTGTTATTTATATATCTAGGTAAAATGATAGATGGAAAATACATTAAAAAAACTTGCATACTTACTGCCTTAAGCTATTACCTCTGCAAGCAGATGTTGAAGTAAAGATTAGCCTTTTTTTGCATGTGGTGGCGCATGAACCTTTTAAGGGATCTATGAATTATTGCTTTGGTTCAGCATGAGTGCAGTAAGAAGAAATGTACCTCATCTGTAATACACTGTGTAGACTAATATCAGCTCCTTTTTTCTTATATTGCAGTGAGATATTGATCTGGTAAAATGGTACCATATTGGAGCTGTCTGTTGTGGTATTCATCATACTGTCACATCCCTAGTGCCTTGGAGTTATTGGAAAGTGGAATTGAGAGAGTTCTGTCATTTGGGGTGGCAATCCATTCACAGGACAGTCGCTACACTATTTGCAGGGGTTTGCTTATTTTTCTAGCCAGGATGGCTTCACCTTTAGCAACACAAGGGCCTTTCTATTATCCCATGCATAGTGGTATTAATGGGTGAGGTTTAACTCTTCTCTTGCTTGCTCTCCTTGTATATCATTGCTCTTTTCTAGTCAGCGCTCACACCTGCCGCCTGTCCTGACGCTGACACATTGAGCTTGTTCCTATGGGACTTGTGTATCTGAGCTGTGGCTTTAAGCTTCTTTGCTTCTATCTGGTGGTAGTAAGGAAGAAAAAGATGAACTTTTATATGTAGAAAGCTTTTAGTTTCTTCCCACACTAAAATATCAGTTAATGCTAAAAGAGCTTTCAAAAGTATAAAAAGATACTGTCAATCTTCAATGACTAGATTAAGCAGTTTGAATGAATTATTTTTGTTTTGGATTCCTGCTGGCAATCTGATGACTTTAATAGAGTGTCATGTTTTCTTTCAAAAAGCTGGAAGGAAAGATTTTTGTTTGGGGAAATAATTATCATCTACCAAAGACTGTTAAAATAAAGAGTATGTGAAGCGTTGATTGAATTCCTGAAAATGAATTCCTGAAATTCCCAGTAACTAAAATTTCAACTGTAGCCAAGTAACTGAGGAATACAAAGAAAGAGATTAAGTTCCTAGTTTGTAGGAGTTTAAATGCAATTTAAAAAGTTGAGTAATGCCAAAGTAGGTGACTATCTTGATAGAAACTAATGGGAAATATCTGGCTACTGGAAACCAAGACTGTGGTTCTTTGAAGAAAGTATATATTTTTAAATTATCAGTTGAAAAATACTAAATATTCAAATATCTTAGGTATGTAACACATGGCTGCATTATTGTTACTCTACATTCATAGTATGTGCTGTAATAGCTCAGAGTAAGCTTGCAAACATTAATGAGGGACAATATGCATTTATACTAAGTTACCCATGTGTTTTCTATGCTATCCTTTAGAATGTCCACTTACTTGCTACTGCTTTAGGAGGATTAAAACCAGAGAAGCTGGCATTTCTGTGACTTGTCTATTCTTTCCCCCGAAAGTATTTTTACATCTATCACATTTAATATAAAGGAATTACCAAATGAATCATAGGAATAAGAATGAGAATTTTTCAAAATCTCAATAAACATTACGGCAAATTTGATCAAACATAGTTATAGAATATACATATGTTTAAATGAGTAAGTTTTGGATAGAAATATTTAATTTTTATTTGTGGCTTATTTGCTTTTATTTACCTTATTGCTTAATATGAGATGAAATATGTTATTATAATAGGTGAGAAAAAGAAATCATATGATCTAATATTTTTTGACATATGAGTTAATTTTTGACTTCTCATTTTCATGTTTACTCTCATAGTAATTTATATCTACATATTTTTTAGTACAATTTTTGTTTTTAGATTGCTTATACATATTACACCTTACATTAGGATATGCTATAGGTAAAAGTTTACTTCAAGTAAGTCTCCATGCTTTGATACTTATTATTTGGTCAAGCTTATAGGGCATAGTTATAAAATAACTTCTATATCCTATCCTATGGAGGGCTTACATCAAGATCTCCAGTTATTAGAAAGGGCAGAATGGTAATGTTTTTTGCAAAGCCGTATTGTGCTCTTGGTATTCACTAGAATGGACAGAAATAGAACATCACTGTCCTCTGTGAACAGTTTCAATTTGATCTGCGTGCATGATAAAAATCTTGGCTTCTCAATGCATTTAGGTGCTGTCATAGCTGTTGTTGCCAAATAAGAATGCAGTGTGATGTTATTATAGTAAACAGCACTTAAGCACAGCTGGCAGAATTGATCAGGGCCACATTAGAGTGAACTTCAACAGATGACTGACGCAGCAGAAACAATAACTGAATATGCAAACAGTTCTTGCAGTGAATGCTCTGGGGATCAGGCACCATTATTTTTGACTTTGAACAGGGAAAGGGGGCAGATTTGTAACCTCCTTCCATACAGAAAGGTTCTGGGTATTATGTAAACATCTGACTGCCATTTATAATGGTGGTTAGTTACAATGCAAAACCGAAGCCTCCCCTGACTATTTGCATTCCATTAATTATTAAAGGAGAGAAACATAAACATCAGATAACTTTGTTTAATGTTTCACATAGGATTTTTTTAAGCTGTCTTTTCTCAATTAATGTTAGTTATTAAGAATTTCTGGTTTAACTTGATCAGCGATGTGTGTTTTCCAATGATGACTCCCACCCCTTCCCCTAATTATTACAAGAGCTAATTATATGAACGACATATTGCTGGTTCCTTATTGTAATGATTTGATTATTAAAAGTAAATAGTGTACAGATACTAGATAAAATTTATTCATGATATTTCTTTTATTCTTGGTTTTAAGGTCAATTTACATTTTGCTAATTACTAAAAATATGAGAAAAAACATGCAAATAGTAGTGAGGACAATTAAATTAAACAGTACTTTCATTTCCCACTTTAGCACTTAATTATTCAATTCTGAATAAAAAATTTGCATTTTAAAGCAATATTAAATAATTGTTTTTATAATGCACTCCAGTAAAGACACATGTTAAATGAAATAACATACTACGTTGTTTTAAAAGGCCCATTTACTTGAAATGCTAACTTTTCTCATTCTTCTTGGTAAGATCATTAATTCCTTTTCTGTTCACTCATTTATGTACACATTTATTAATTTAATCAATCTGAGTGTGGCATTGCAGTAATGTAAGGTATAGTTCCTCAGCTCAAGGGGATTAGGAAGACAATCAAAAAGAGATACTTATCTGCTAATAAGTTCAGATTTTTCTTAAAAAATTTCCCAATAAAATATAAAAACTGCTTTCAAACTCTGCATTAAATAGAAATTAGTCATCGCCACATTTTTTCAACAATTTAAAATCTCCATATTTTACATAATGCCTAAGTGATTGGATTTTGGATTGTTGAACAAAAAATAGCAAATATTTAAAATAATTAGCTATTGTAATTTTCCTATTTTAGGTAAAATAGAGATAAATTAATAAAACTGAATGACACTGTGAAGAATTACACATTAGTCAAGAAAATGTCCCACATACTATTGAAATTCTTTCATTATCATCTGAGTTAATAGAAAGGTACTGCTGTTTGAAAATATGGGGAACATATTTCCAGTCAGTTCACACAAAGCAGAGATGACAGGGTTCTGAGAGTGAGGCTTGCTGCAACAGGAGATGGAGAGGAACCTGCTGAGCTTTGTTCAATGGAGCAAAGGCATTGAGCCCAGGATTCGAGGAATAACAGGAAAGACAAGCATGAGGAATGTAATGATAGTGAGGCAAACAGTGCCTCCCCCTGGACTCCCCTACATATTACCATGTTTAAAAATGAAGCGCTAGCCAGGCACTGTAGTCCATGCCTGTAGTCCCAGCTACTATGGAGGCTGAGGCAGGGGGATTCCTTGAGCCCATGAGCTCACAGCAAGTCTGGGCAACTTTGGAAGACTCCATCTCAAAAATTAGTAATAATGAAAAATAAAAACTAAGGGCCAACCTCTTTCTCATTCAGTAAAATGATCTCCAAGTGTCTTTTCCTCTCCTAAAATTTCTTCATCTGCTGGTCACTATAGTCCACCAACTTTTGGCTCTACGAACCTCAGTGTATGCTGTACTTCATGCCACTTTCTTTTTTTTTTTTTTGCGGTACTGGGGATGGAACTCAGGGGCATTTTACCTCCGAGCTATAACCCCAGCCCTATTTTTTATTCTTTATTTTGAAACCGGGTCTCACTAAGTTGCAGAGTGCCTCACTAAGCAGCTGAGGCTGGCCGCGAACCCGTATCCTCCGGTCTCAGCCTCCCGAATGCTGGGATTACAAGCGTGCGCCACCACGCCCGGCTTCATGCCACTTTCTTAACTAATGTGTTCTCTGCTTTTTGCTGAGCAATGACTATGTTCCTCTGCTTCAGTGCACACTTTGCTTTTTCTCTCTCAGCATTTTTGAGCCGGGCATGGTGGCACATGCCTGTAACCCTGTTCTTGAGAGGCTGAGACAGGAGGATCACAGGTTTGAGGACAGCCTCAGAAACTACTTAGTGATTCCCTCAGCAACTTACTGAGACCCTGTTTCAAAATAAAATAAAATAAAATAAATAAATAAATAAATAAATAAATAAATAAATAAATAAATAAATAAATAAATAAATTGGACTGGGAGTTTAACTCAGAGCTAGAATGTCCCTGGATTCTATCCCCAGTACAAAAAAAAAAAAAAAATTCAGATTCTATTATTAAAGAAACATGTTTTGCTCATGTTAATCTGCAGCAATACACATATAAAGCTTGCTGATCATTAACAGATTTGAAGCTTAAGTTGGATGAAAAAGGTATAACTTCTGTAATCCTTTTAGAATTGGAAGTTGCCACACTATCCCTTTTGCTTTTCACCATTTCCTAGAATACCTGGTTTGTTTACCTGCTAGGTTTGTGTACACAGTAGGCAGACCCTTTCTGCACCTCAGGAATGTGAATGTGGCCAGGGTGGTCTCAACATTCTTACCTGAAATATGTTTGGCTTCTTGCCCCAAGAAAGCTGCAGTCCTATACAAGGGCCCATTAAGACACAATTCAATTGGAATCCCTAGGGAAATGAGGCTTGGAAGACAGGACTCAAATTTCCTTGTTTCCTGTCATGGACCCAGGAAAGACACTTTCAAGGTAAATATAGCTCCCAAATTTATCTAAATCAAACCTACTGAATAAAGTCCCAGAATTCCTTAAAAAGTCCAACCTGGGCATAAGCACTTTTTAGGTTGGGAAGTTAGATTTTGATAATTATTTCTTCTATTCAGTGTTCTATTCAGTGTGCTTACTATTCAGTGTGCTTACTAAATTATAAAATTTAACCTTAATCGTCATAGGTATTTTGAGTAGTAGGTAATGTTTTCCTACAAAATATTGTCTCTTTTTTTATAAAATAGGTATAATATATAGTTATTCCTCTATACACATATACTATATAATTGCATCTATGTAAAAAGTGATTGCTTGTAAGTAGAGATATAAAATACCAGTGCATATGTGTTGCTAGAGAAATGCACACTCTGAAAGATGAATCTTTGGTTATAAAGTAGTCTCTTCTATTTCTGAGTTTCCTCTTCAGTATTATGTATTTTAGATGAATTTTCTTTGTCTAAAAAGTGATTGCTTGTAAGTAGAGATATAAAATACCAGTGCATATGTGTTGCTAGAGAAATGCACACTCTGAAAGATGAATCTTTGGTTATAAAGTAGTCTCTTCTATTTCTGAGTTTCCTCTTCAGTATTATGTATTTTAGATGAATTTTCTTTGTCTATGGTGTCACTTATATAGCAAGTATATCATAAAATATGTTCAATATTGGCTATAAATTAACACCACATTAATTCATAGTCCCTGAGAACATCAAATCCAACTAACTACTCTTGTAGGTAACCTACAAACTTATATGAGCAATCATTGTTGACACCAGCCACTCTTTAGCTTGCTCAGGTAACCAAAGCTAATCTGCATATACCATGGGTTTTCTTTAACTGTATCTTGGATCTGAGCTGCTAATAAAAGACATAGCAAAAAATAGGTTGCTGGTGCTACAGAGGTTCAGATTCCAAAAAAGACCTTAGTAGTGAGATTGTAACAATGACCTGGGAATAATTGCAGTTGATTTTATCTTATTAAAATTATTATACCTTTTTAAGTGCTGAGTTCTAAAAAGAAAATTGAGCTCACTTAAGCTCACTTCATCAGTGACCAAATGTGAACTTCCAAGTGTGATTGATTTTTCTATTCTTAAACTCTAAACTTTCATTTTTCTCATCTATAAAGGAAAGGACTTATTCTCCACATGGCCTTCCATTCCTGGCTATGAGTCTCATCTTCATTACTGTACATTTTAGATGACTCTTCTTTGTCTATGATGTCAGTCCTTATTGTACAACAATTACTTTTCAAATATTATCTTAGCTGTTATTACGTCTGGATGACATATTTTGAAATGTAGTGGAGGAATATTGTCACCCTCCTATTTTTCCTGCGAGGCATTAGAGAGCCCTCAGGTTTTCTTGGGACTGGGTGCCATGTTTTGTTTAGACAATGGCTAGATTTAGTGTAGTCTCACTAGAGTTGGAGATATTTAAAGCACCACTCACTTTAAAACACTGGTATTTGGGTTTAGATTTGTATACACAAGGCTCTTAGTGATCTTGTGCTTGTTTGGTGATTAGTTATTCAGGAAGATTCATACTGAACTATTTCTTAACCTAGATATCACATTTGAGTAAAACAGTTTTGTTAGTGGAAAGCTGATATCTATGAAGTTATTTCAGCCAGCCTTTTGTAGCATGCCATTGCAGTTTAGACATCCATTAGAATTTATATATTATGATAGTATAATGCAGTTACTGCTTTTTCTTCTATTTTAGACTGTGAGAATCTTCTGACATGCATACCAAAGTTTACAAGATAATTATATCTTGGAGATGCCATTAAAACAAAGCATTCAGTTTTCATAGGCATTCATATGTCTATTATATATGTTCTCATGATGATGAGACCAATAGAACTTGACGAGAACAAGTAGGAAGAGATGAATTATTTTTTTTTAAATTAAGATATATGAGAAGAAATAGTGGAAAGGAGAATTATTTTGAAAAAAATGTTAATGAAAACAATCTTTCAGTATACAATTTACTTTGCAACCTAATTATATAAATGTGATTTTATGAGATTTCTTAAAGTAATATTTAGTGCAAGTGGTATCATTGCCACTTTATATATGAGAAAGCAGATTCAAAGATATGGATTTGCCAATGATAACTGAATAAATTTTAAAGTCCTCTGATCTAAATCTAGTACCCTATCCAACAAACCTTGATTGATTGCACATATAATTTGTCTGACTTAGAGAAAAACTGATGGAACATCAAAGAAAATTCTGGAGTTTGCGTAAGCTCCCATGAACAATATTCATCTATTTAAAGTACTTGTTAACTGTGATGAAAATTCTTAGTAGGATGTCCTTATTGTGGCCCTGTTAATTTCAAGAGTTCTTGCTTCCTTCAGGAAGCAAGTAGGGTCTATTTTCTACTTGGAAGAAGCAAGTAACTCCCCAACTGTAACACCATGCTCCAGATATTTGATCCTTCAAAAGCCACAGATGCGTCTGCTGGCTCTACTGTCCTCCAGGCAAGATCATACACCTTCCTTCAGTGTTCCCTCAGCCAGAGTTTTCAGATTTCACCTCTAGATGCTTTCTGACATGTGCATATCTTAAAATATACCAGGCATGAGCTAACTGAAGGAGAAGATGGTGAGAATTCTAAATGCCTTGTTTGGAACACTGTATTTCATTCTCTTGTGATCCTCTAAAATTTATGAGTTATATTTCTGTTTCACTGCTAAATTAAAATATATAACAATGTAGATAGTTTATTTAAAGATTATCATTTCCAAATCATCAACTGGCTCATCTTTTCATTGTTGCTTTTTCTAGCATTTAGAGGAAACGCTGACATTACAAAAAATAAATTTATTAAGTTCAATGCTTTTAGTAAAACGAGACTTTCAACAGATGTCAGGAAAATAAAATTTTCTCATTCACACCTTTTCTGTCCTCTGTGCTGTGCTTTAGGTTTGGGAATGAGAGAAAAAAAATGGGCATGTGGTTCCTTTGTTATATTTTCTATTTTACTTTCCAAGATTTGGGGCTTCTCTCAACCTGATTAAATCTTTCTATATACCAGTTGACATGCCACACAATTAAGGAAAGATAAAATCACATGAAAACAAATATATTTGTATGAAGATTGAATCATTTCACTTGAAAGAGACATGCAAAAGGCCTTTTAAATATAAATGTCTCTTTTGCTAATATGTATTTATTATGAAACAAGTATTTTTTCAAACATCTATATCAGCCTTACCAAGACACTGATTTTATAAGTCAAAAAAACTATATAAATGTATTTAGGAAAAGCAGATCATCTAAGAATTAAGTCCCATATCTCTTACATGTCATAGAATATACTCCAAATCTGGTTCATTCCAGGGCTTTGCTTACTAGCTCAGGAAATTTAGGCAAGATACTAAACTCTTCTTATCTGTAAGAAAGTAAATATCTTCCCTATAGAGTTGTTGAGAGGATTACAAAAACAATGAAATCGTTTGCAAAGTATCTTACTCTTTGTCTTTACTAACCTTTCTAACAGCACACCTTGAATTCAGGCAGACCAGTCTTAGGGTTTTCTCAAATACTTACTGTTATGGTTTTTACCTCTATGTATTAATTCTATTGTCTCCAGTTGTGACTTTCATCAATCTGCTCAACATAGCAAGGATTTGTATTGTTGGGGGGGGGCATCAAAACTTTCCTTGATTATTACTTCCTTTAGTAATCTGTCCTTTTTGCATTCACATGACAGTTAGTTTGCCAGTAATTTTGGCGCCACGTTAAGTGTGCTGTGTACTCTTGTTTAACTTCCGTCTTATGGGTATGTATGTCTTGCTCTCCATGTAATTGAAAACTCATTCTTCTACTTTGTCCACCATAGCACTGTGCAAATACCAGGACTTCATTAATGGTTATTTAATTTAAAGAGTTGTCCAATCAAGAAGTCAGTGTTTTAGCCTTCCCTTTGTTGTGGGGTGTTAGGGGAGGAAGTTTGCTACAAGCTTAGTAAAAAGTAAGGGCATGAGAAAAAGTAAGGCACATTTTGCTTATTTAAAAGTTTTATTTTGTGATCCCTCTGCACATTGACCTTTGGGAAATCCTCCCAAGTATAAAGCAAGATTGAAATCTTTCTAGTTCTGAAAGAAAAACAAAAAGAAAAAGATAATGCTGAGATATTCCCAAGATAACATTTGGAAGAAGCTGCAAAGAAGAAAGACTATAGAAACACTTTTACTGACAGTAAACATTTTTATTTTCCATTATCAGCTCTATTTGGTAATGAGAACTACAAGTAAAATAGTTGTTTGCATTTTTCTTCCTTCCCCACCCCAAGAGAATAATTTTAGTAAGTATAGAGTTTCAAATTTACAACAGTAAATAAATTTTAGAAATATCTCATAGTTAAGTAATCAAGATTTTGTTGGTTAATGATTATAACACCTTATGTGTTATAATTTCAGCATTGGGACATAATTTGTAGGGATGAGAAGGAAGAACAAAAATCCAATAATGACCATTGGTAGTTGGAAGATTAACTGAGAAAAAAGTTAACTTTATTAATTAAATTTTCATGTAATAGTAGTAAAAACTTGGTTTTTAGTAGTCCTATTGGGATATATTATCAAATTTTCTTTCTTCTTTTTAAGTGACTATGCCTAGGGGTGCTGAAAGATGACATTATTTCCTGTGCCAGTCTTTGGCTAAGTTCTTTTTCCCTGTGTGCCAGATCCTAGAAAATAATGCAAGAAAAATTACTCAGTTAATTAAAGGGATTTAGAAAGGATAATTATTTTGTTTCTTTATCCATTGTATCTCTTTAATAATTCTATTTTATAGATTCAAATGCATTAATAATTAACTCACACTTCAAAGTTAGCATACAAAATAATCTCTTTTCAACCTATTTTCAGAGGCAAATAAATTTTATCGATAATTTTGAGGAAATATTTTGTGATATATTTTGTTATATTTATGAGAAAAGTGAAAATACAATATTAAATAGGATGAGCAGCTGGATTGTAGGATTTTCCACTAATTAAATGTTCCAACTTTTTAAAAAATTTTATTACTCTCCCCTAAAGATAATATGGATAATTAGAGTTGTGCTCCATTCTGAAAAAAACAATGGAATGAACAAAGTTCTTGTTTGATGAAGGTTTTTATGCTAATCTGTCTTTACTTAGCATTATCCACTAAAGCACTTCCTCATGGGCATGTTTCCTTCCTTTTCTCGTTCCAATATTTAAAATAAAAAATCAGTTATCGAGTGACTTCCACAGACTTGGCCCTTTGCAATGGAAAGATTTGCCAAATACACCACAGGCATTGTTTCAAGGAACCTGTTTGAACTTAGGTTGGAGGATAATACATACATAGCAAGTCAACTCTATAAGAAAATGGAATAAGACAAAAAATATTACAGAGATAAGAAGGTTCCATTTTTTATTTGAGTTATAACAGTTAGTATTGACTTTCCTCAAGAAAACTAGTGATAGTCAATAATGTTTTATCTTGAGGCTCTATTGCCAATGTACTAATGTGGGGTATTTCATGCTATCCTCAGCCATATGAAAAAAGGAAATCATAGACTTCCCATAAATGGTAGGTATAAAGCCAGGCTTAGTGATTCACACCTGTAATCCTAGAATTTAGGAGGCTAAGAAAGGAAGATTGTAGTTTTGAGGCCAGGCTCGGCAACTTAGCAAGACTCCAGCAAGTTAATGAGACCCCGTTTCAAACTAAAACATAAAATAGGGCTGGGGTATAGTTCAGAGGTTGAATATCCTGCATTCAATCCCCAGTACCACACACATACACAAAAATATAGATAGATGGCTTTCGTTTTGTATCAAATTGAACATGAATATATAATTACAATTTACCAAAAGTATATTAGTAAAAATAATTTTAATTTATTGAATAGAATATAATGTATTCTATTCAATATATTATATATCCATTATCTATAGTCTATTCCTATACATATATATAATTATCTGTTCAATATATAATATATCAAATCAATGTTTTCTAAATTTATTTTCAGTGGGAAAAATGATGACACATCTTATATGTTATTGTTACATGACAATATGATCAATAGTAAGAAATTCCAGTAATTTTTTACTTTAAACTTATTTATTGTGAGCCGGACATGGTGGCGCATGCTTGTAATCCCAGCATTTGGGAGGCTGAGACCGGAAGATCCGGGTTCGCGGCCAGCCTCAACTACTTAGTGAGGATTTCACAATTTAGTGAGACCCTGTTTCAAAATAAACAATACAAAATAGGGCTGGCGATGTAACTCAGAGGTAGAATGCCCCTGAGTTCAATCCTCAGTACCACAAATATATATATATATATATATATATATATATATATATATATACACATATATATATTTATTGTGTACTGTGAAGTAACTGCTCTGAGATATTAAGTATACACACATATATATATAAAACAGTAGGTATACAATTACATCTCATCCAGTTTAACAATTGGAGCCATGTCATCTAACTCTTTGGTAGTTTGTCCACCAATCTGAATTGTCTTAAAATATGCAAAATTTTTCTTTAAAGCACAATAGCTTTTGAAATATAAGTAAATCATAATACTACTGAAAAATTTAAAGAAAGTAGCCTAGAGTTTGCTTTTTATGTGATTTTTAAAATTAAAAACATTATCTACATTCTAAGGCATCTAATTTTACATCTAAAATTCTCTTTTTATGGGTTGCTGAGATTCATGTATGCTAGGCAAGTACTCTAACACTGAGCTACATCTTCAGTCTAGCTGAAAGTGCTATGTTATTAATTAGTTATGAAATATCAATTAAAATAGTAGGCATACTTTACAGAGAAAAATACTTGTTGGGTGAAAGCTTTCTTGAAGTATTATAATATTTTTGCTTTTGTTTTATAGTACATTTTGATTGATTGATTGATAGATAGATAGTAAAGTATTTGGAATTCATTGTATTTGATGTAGGTAGGAAAAAATAATGACTTGAAGAAGATATGCCAGATGTGTGATTTGGCTGTCTTCATCAGTCTTGAGTAAATAGAGTGAGCAAAGAATAAATCCAATCGATGTTGAATTATTTTTGTGTGGGGGATTCTAGTTAATGAGACAATGTCTGGATGCAATTATTTGGAAAGTTCTTGACCTTTTATTTGTACAAGTTGATATAATTATGATTTCATGAGGAATGGTTTTGAAATTCTTCCACCAATTTTAGTCTTGTGTTTATATTGTGTCTTTGACTTCAGAAATCTTGGAAAGGGTTTCTACTTTTAATTTTTACACTATATGTTTTAAACTTGTGTGATTATCTGCAGAGAGTTTTAGTTTAAGATACCATTTCAAATAAGCATTCTTACTTAGATACAAAGAGCAGTTCTAATGGTATTCTGTGATTCTCAATTCAAACCTTGCCATACTGCTTCAATAACGAAGAAGGAGGAGGAGGAGGAGGAGGAGGAGGAGGAGGAGGAGGAGGAGGAGAGCAGAAGAGATAGTGACAAATATGTTTCTTACCATGGGTAGCAATTGCAATTTAAAAATACTAAAGCAGATGGTATATGCTCAAGTTAAAATAATAAAAATCAAAACAAAATAGATAAAATAATGCACCAGCCAAACAGGTGGCAATCAGCCTAGTTTAT
>PVLC010015585.1:0-37072 GCA_004027655.1 Graphiurus murinus
GGTACTGGGGATTGAACTCAGGGGCATTCTACCTCCGAGCTACACCCCCAGCCCTATTTTTTATTCTTTATTTTGAAACCGGGTCTCACTAAGTTGTGGGGTGCCTCACTAGGTAGCTGAGGCTGGCCTCGAACCCGGATCCTCCGGTCTCAGCCTCCCGAATGCTGGGATTACAAGCGTGCGCCACCACGCCCGGCCTGTGCACTACTTTTAATTGTCCAGAATTCTATGGTTTTTATGAGTCAGGTGCTTTAACAATATATAGAAGACAAGCAATTAAAAGGAGATTTCTCATTTTCACCTCAGTGAAAATAAAAGGTGCAGAAGTTGTTAAATATCAACTGAGTAAATATGCATTCTAATATGTCTTAACAAATCAAAAATAATACATATTTGATAGCAATATAAATTAATTCAATGGGGAGTATTATTATTCAAATGGGGAATGTTATTGTTATACAATTCCATGCATAGTGTAACTTGGACCAGTAATAATGTATGAATGAAAAAAATTTTTTGACTAATTTAAGTGTCTTATCAACTGTGCTTGAAATCACATCTGCAAGACAGATGTTGGCTCCTAATTGATATTTTTCAAGGCTCTGGCTTCTCTAAGGCTAACATGACACTGAGTGAAATATAGCAATTGCTCAGTAGAGTAAACCCAGGCTTTGTGCAAACATTCATGAATAGAAATCATAAAAGGACATTTAAAGAGGACAGTCTGCTCTGCTGGCATCCCCACACCCCCAATGACCTACACCTTTAGAGATCTGAGATCACACATGGTATCTTCTTTGCAACAAGTTACAGCATCTTTGTTGTGGGTGCTCTTGTGATTTCAGTGAGATACATTTAGAACCAAGCAGGTGGATGTAGTAATTAAACTTAAGATTATGGAACACCACAATAAGTGTGCCTGATTAGGAGCAGGGTGTGAGACAAGTCTCTGTGCACAAAGAATAAACTGAGAATATATATATCTATTTCATATTCATGTCTGTGTATATACTTATGTGTATATACATACATATACACATGGGACGATAGCATGCTAGTAAATACGTACATAGAAATGTAGAAAATGGAATCAAAATACATAACATAACACCAATAACTGTGTTATGAATTATTTTAGGCATTTTGAACTTCATCTTAATCCCAAGCCCTTTTAATGGGTATGATGGTGCATTCCTGTAATCCCAGTACTTGGGAGGCTGAAATAGTAGGATCGTAGGTTCCAGGCTGGCCTCAGAAATTAATAAGAACTTTTCTCAAAATAAAAATAGCGGTGGGGATGTGGCTCAGAGGTAGAGTGCTTGCCTGACATACTTGAGGACCTGGGTTCAATCCCCAGCAATAATGATGATGATGATGATGATGATGATGATGATAATAATAATAATAATAATAATAATAATAATAATAATAATAATAATAATTTTATGCAAATAAAAGGGACTGGGGTATAGCTGGGAAGTAGAATGCCCCTGGATTTCACCTCCAGTGCAAAAAAGTACATTTGAATTCATTACTTCAGCTTGGTGCTTGGCCATTACCAGCCTGTTAGTTTGAAATTTCCTCTTTCACAGATTATGAGATCAACTTCTGAGAACACATACCCTTTTCCTCTTCCATTTGGACTAGATAGAACAATCTTGCTTGGTTCCCCTTGTGGGCAGGAGAATATACCATTCACATATTTCTAAACTATATTAGAATAATTTTTAATGAAAGGCTTTATGCTTATCTAGATATTTGATATCTTATAAATGAAACCAATTTTCTGAAACTCTAAAACATTTTAGAAAGTACAAAAGCTTGGTGTGGTGGTACATGCCTGTGATGCCGGTATTCAGGAGACTAAGATAGAAGAATATCCAGAAAACACAAAAGCTAGTAGAATAATTATTTTAAAGTTCTCAACATGTGACAAACTGAAGCATTCTGAATCATGATGCTGTGGAATACTTATTTATACCCTCCATTTAATTCAAACACAATTAACTAAGCCATACTGATGAAACTAACAGAATATAGGGAATTATTCTTATTCCTTTCTGGACATAGCACACATCCACTTGCTGAATTCCTACTTCCATTTTGGAAGTACATTGTAGATATAAAGGCCTCCTTTATCTCCTTTTGGGACACTGAAGCCTCTCTGCCTATTCCACTCTGACTCCTTCACATTGAAGCCAAAACCATCATAGCAATTTGCAAAGGTAAGCATGTCATCTCCCTAAGAGCTTGGTCTGAGGTTGACAATATCTGAGATGAAGAGGAATCAGAAGACCAGGCCAGATTAAAAGCAATGATTAGCAGTGATGACTTCCATAAATATCTTAGATGGTCAGCTCTTAGTCTACTCTGTGTGCTCCTAATCCAACCTGGGTGGGCCATACCAGCTCTTTAAAGAGCTTTCATAGAAGCTGGAGAAAATGGAGGCTTTGAGGCTTAGTAATACATTTTCTTTATCTTTTTGTCACTTATTTGTAGCTATACTGAAAATATAAAGGAAAAAAGTTAATCTGGAAAGAAAAAAAAGCATGTGTCTGCACTCTATCTGAAATTATTAAGTCCATGTTCTCTGGGCCTGTTGCCAGGGTCCAGCCCTCAAGGCAGTGGGTTCAGGGGTCCCTAGACAGGTGTGGAATGAGATGAGGTCGCCAGAATACCCTCACACCAAATGCAGTTATTCTTCTGTTTTGTTTGTCGCTGTTTTATACTATTTTTTTTTTGCAATGAGTCATATAGAACAGGAATTTCTACAGACTTGTTTTTCCAAAAATTATCCTCAAACAGTCAGGGTTACAACACGTATATAAAAATTCTCTTGTATATAAAATTTCTTAAAAATACAACATGTATATAAAAATTCTTTTCCATTAATTAAAATCTTTACTATTTGTTTAGCCCCTTTAAATAGTGTTCTTATCTCAGGTAGCTAGAGGGTTAATGTGTCCTGTAAGATTCCAGGGAGACAAGGTGGGAGTGGGCAAAAGAATATTTGTAGTAACTATTTAGATAAACTTGTAAAGCCTGTTTCTAGATTAACGCTTGTAAGAGGTTAATGAATTGGATTGTCTCAAGGCACTGCTTTTTTTCAGCTAAGAGATCAGTATCTGTCAGGCCACATGTTTCTAGGAAATTTTCCTTTACAATGTAAAAGCAAAACCCAAAGCACCCAAAATTTCCAGAATATAATAATGCAAAGTGGGATATTCCATGTATTCCTTCTTCTGGAACCGTCTGCCTTGCAGGACTCCAGCAGACCAAGCCTTGCTCAAGATCCAGCTATTAAGGAGCTGTGGCACCTGTGTTTCTCACTTAATATTTCTTCAGGTTTCTTCATCAAATTTTGATTTGTGTTTAGGCCAGTTGCCTCACTGTTAATATTCTCACAAGGAAACTATGCACTACTAGGAATTTCCTACTTGGACAATGTCTATGAGTAAATAATCTGAGCCCACTTTCCTAAGCTAGATAAATGTGCATCAAAACACAACAGTTTAAGACATAAAGGAATTAGTGAGTTGGAAGCTAGTTATAGGAAAATAAGCTGAGACTCCCATTCATAAGGCTTTTTATGGAATAGACACAAAAGCAGGTGATAAAATATTCACTTATTTTAATAATCTCTTCATATGTCAGGGTTTGTAGAGAAATTAAGCTCTTAAATTTTGGCCCTAACATCAAATACTCTGATTCACTTTCATTATAATTAATCATAATTAAAGTTACAATAAAAAATTCAATAACCTCTATATCTGTGTGGTGCTAGGGATTGAGCCCAGAGGTGTTCTACCTCTGAGCTATATCTCTGACTTATTTTTTTAGTAGGGTCTTACTGAATTGATGTGGGCCTTACTAAGTTGCCAAGGTTGACTTTGAACCTGTGATCATCCTGTCTCAACCTCCCTAGCACTGGGAATACAGGTGTGTCACAACACCCAGTAGGAATGAAATAATTTGTCTCAAGTGAGTCTAAGGGAAGAAGTAGCCTACCTCTTGCTAAAACACAGCTCAGCTTTTGTTTTGTTGGTTTTGTTGGCTTTTCACTTTGTCAACCTTGGGCCATATTGTTTCTATCATTGAGCCTTTTACTGCAGATAATCATTGATACCTCCTATCTAACTTAAAAAATACATTGGTGCTTTATAATTATGCATCATAGAGAGATTCAAAGTGATACAATTCATAGATGCAAACAATATTACTTAGAAAATTGATATTCCTATATACTTCTGTGGAGGAATAAATTGGTGGGCGGAAATTTAATAGCAATTTGGAATTGCTATCAAAATATAAAATATAAATGCCATAGGACCCAGTAATTCTTCTCTGAGATATCTTCTTTCAAAAAGTACTTATGGATATATACAATAAGGTCTAAAAGAAAATTTTTATTGAAACAAGAAAAACAGAAACTCACATTTATTAAGACAATAATCATTGGATGAGCTTATATATTCATACTTGATGTGTTATATAGCATTTTAGAAGGTAGAAGCAGAGATGGGTTGTTAGATAAAAGAAACAGGTTAAAATGGTGTATCCTGAATAAACCAGTTTATTATTAACTAGTATATGATTCCTAAGCATAAATATTTGTACAGATGCATGTCTGTAGAGATGCACATATGTAGGTGTGTATAATATGAATGTGGTTGCATTGCAAGTGGTAGAGAGTATGAGTACTGAACTAACAGCAATGATGTCTTAAGGAAGAGAGAGAGAAGGATTTGAATTTGCAGGTTGTGTTAAAAGGGAAAATTTTGTCTTACTCATAATTTAGTTTTAGCTTTTAATAAAAAGGAATCCATGCATTAACTCACTTTGCAATCTCATTGGTGAATTTGCTTAATCTGCCTATGCTATAAACATATTGTCTTAAAGTCATTTGCAAATTGGTATTTTTCTGGCAGCTGAGTTTGCTTTAGGGTATCATCCCAAGGTTTTTATGATCATTTATCCTGTTTATGAGCAGACTGGGATATGGGGACCCAGTGTTGACTGTCAGCTCTCCTCTTGTCAAGATGTGCTTCTGGGGTCCAGCCCTCGAGGCAGTGGGGTCAGGGGTCCCTCGATAGGTGTGGAATGAGATGAGGTCGTGGGAATACGCTCACACCCCATGCAGTGTAGAAGCGTATCTGTTTTATTGTTTTTTAGTCACTGTTTTATACTATTTTTTTTTGCAATGAGGCATATAGAACAGGAATTTTTACAGACTTGTTTTTTCAAAGGTTATCTATTAGTTAAAATCTTTACAATTTTGTTTAGCCCCTTTAAGCAGTGTTCTATCTTATCTTAGGTAGTTAGCAGTTTCCAGAAAGACCAGGTGGTAGTGGGCAAAAGAATATTTGTAGTAGATATTCAGATAAACTTGCAAAGCCTGTTTTTAGACTAATGCTTGTAAAAGGCTAATGTGTTGGGTTGTCTTGAGGCACTGCTTTTTTTCAGCTAAGAGATCAGTATCTATCAGGCCACATGTTTCTAAGAAGTTCTCTTTTATAATTAATATAAAAACAAAATCCAAAGCACCCAACATTTCCAGAATATAATAATGCAAAGTGGGATATGCCATACATTCCTTCTTTTGGAATTGACTGCCTTGGAGGACTCCAGCTGACCAAGCCTTGCTCAAGATCCAGCTATTAAGGAGCTGTGGCAATGTGCCATTTGCTGAACATCTTTCTTCTCAGCCCCAATTTACACTTTTTCATGCTGTTAACAAATTTCCTCGATCCTTTCTCCACTGTTCTCTTCTTTCCTGAAAAACACACCATTCTCCTGCACAACTGAAGAGATAGTTCTTACAATGCAACTGGCAGATTAAAGACTCAGACGTTCATGGGTGTTCTTGCCATAGTCACTTTGAAGTGAATTCTTTTATTTGTGGATGAGGATAACTTCATGCTTCACTTGCAGTTAAATACAACACATACTTTATAAGATCTTATGACAATCATACAATAGATATGCAAAGTGCTTATTGTAGTGCTTGGACCATTGCATCATGAGTTCTATTATTGTTATTATTATTAAATAATATATGTAAGTGCTTTGCTCAAGCAAATGGTCTATTAATTACAGCTCCTAGTATTGCTCTCCTGACTTCCTATCCAGCCCTCTTTGTTTGGTATCTCAACTTAATCAGCACGAAAAGGAAAAGAAGTAGGATAGTCCTGGTGCACACCTGTGATCCCAATACTTGGGAGGCAGAAACAGAAGGATGAAGGTGAAGGCCAACCTCAGCAACTTGATGAGATACTGTTTCAAAAATAAAATAAGGTTGGGATTGTAGCTCAGTAGTAGAATGCCCCTGGCTTCAATCCCCCATAAAAAAAAAAAGAAAAAGTAAACACAAAATAAAAAGTATTCATATTTACATAACATTATTTCCTTCTTTTTTTTCTGGCTTCAGGGAACTCATATGTGCCCTTAATTATTCACTTAGTCAGCCAGTCAGTCATAGAATCATTCATTCATTCATTCATTCATTCATTCATTCATTCTTGGGATCTTTCATTCAATTGATTTTTATTCAGTACCTACTGTATTCCAGACTCTATGAGGCAGAGTCTGGATTCTTATGTATATGTATTAGCTTATATAATTCTCAGTTATTGCCACAGATGTATTATGGTATTCTTTTTATTCATCAGAAATCCTAAATAAGACATGAAGAATCAAACAAAAGTGACTCCATCTTGGCCAGAAACTACCAAATCTTACTTAGCATAGAAAGTTCTCATATACTCCCCTTCTCCGCACATGTACAGCCTCCCCATTATCAATGGGTTTGTAAAGAATATCTTTTAAACCACAGCCCATACTTGAAGATGGTGTTTATTTTCTGTTTGTCATAGATTATATATTATATCCTGCACATTATATGTCAAAGATTCCTATTTCTTTATAATTGAATATAGTTTTCTCTAGTAAAAGCATTAAAAGTAAAGTCTATTAAAATTCCTCATTACAAGTATGACTTTTTTCAATCTCACCTTACATTTCTAACATGTTTTACTCTAATATATTTCACCTTTATATTATTGAGTGCAAAAATCCTCATGACTATTATATCTTTTTTAGAGATTGTATCTTTCATGAATATAAAATTTTCCTCTTTGTCCTTTTCTTAATCACTTTCACCTCAATAACTATGTTCTATGTTATTTCTATTGTCACACATATTTCCTTTTCTTTCTTCCTGGACTTTTTCTTAGTATGAAGTCTTATTTAATTATCTATTGAGTTCAGCCTGAAGTGACATTTTACTCCTAATGGTTCTGTTACAATAATTACACAAATGGATAATCTACGTTATTTAAGCTGCAATGTTTTCTTTAACAATTAATTTATTTTTAGTATTTCATCCAATTTGTTTTTATCCCCAGTTGATTAATATTTTTATCATTCTTATTTTTCTACTCTGACAACTGTTGGTTTTAATATTTTTGTCTTTTTTCCTTCTGCATTCATTTACAAGTTTTATTTTATCAAGTGATGAAATAACAACTTTTGTTCTTACAAAAATTATACTGAGACACTTGTGGCTACATATCCCACACAAGCCTTTCATATATCAGCTTGTCTTTTTTTAAATTTTGGTCATCTTTGTTTATGTTTATCATAATGCTCCTTTTGCATAAAACCCTACTCTGGTTTGAAAAACGTAGTAGTAGCCTGATTAATCTCTCTGAATGTACACATTAGAATTTTTGTTTGCTCATTTGTATGTTTTTTCTAAATTATCTTAGTTTTCCACAAAACCTATGTGGTAGGAGCTATTTTATGCAGATGCTTAGCTTAGGTCATCTCCATGAGATCTGGATTCCTCGGTATCCAGTTAGTTATGGTTCCTTATCTGAAGAAAGCAGATATACACAGATAATGTGATACGGTGGATAAAAGCTAGACTCCAGAGATAGACCATCTGAGTGACTGTACAGAAACTTCTTAGGATGGAACATACTAAGACCTATGTAAAGGTTATTATCATGCATGTTTGTAAAAGCTTTATTGAGACATAAACCACATGCCATACAGTTAATCAGTTTAGAGTGCCTTATTCAATTATTTTTATTAGATTGACAGTCATGCAATCACTACCACAATTAAAATAAAAATCTACTCTTAACCACCCCCCTAAGCCCAAAACCTCAGTAACCACTGATTTTGTCTCTGTGGATGCATTTACTGTGGCTATTGCTTACTCAGTCACATAAGAATCATATTATAGGTGTAATTTTGTGATTGATGTATTTTACTTAGCACTATGTTTTCATATTTTGTCCCTATTGGAGAGTAAATCCTTACATCACTTTTTACTGATGAAAATTATTATTTTGTCTGGACAAAACACATTTTGTTTATCCTTATATAAGTTAATGAATCCTTGAGTAGTTTTCACCTTCCAGATTTCATGAATATTCATATGCAAGTTTTTGGTGAATACATGTTTTTATTTCTTTCATGTATGTCCAAAGGATGAAATTGATGGACCAAATGATAAGTTTTTTGATTCAGTTGTGATGAGGCCAACAACAAGGATAAGGACTGTTACTTGAAAAGAGAGTTTTCTATGGTTAGAAGTAAGTGGTTTTTTGAGTCTGTGCTTTAAAATGCTCCTATAAATAAAAAAACTAAGGTAAAAAATAAGAAAAAACCAATAGATAAAGGAAAAGTGGAAAAATTGTGGCATTTATTTAGTAAATTGTGGATGAGTTTGTGGAGATTCATTCTATTGTCTTCTGAATTCTGTGTAATTTTACAATATTGATGTGTTTTTAATTCATTCTATTATCTTCTGTATTCTGTGTATTTTTACAATATTGACTGACAAACTCACAAATATTTGAGTACAGTTTAAAACACATTTTATGCAGGTGTAAGCTCATTGCCATATTTCTTAAATAAAGATGTGGATATACATTCTTTCAGTTTCAGAAGCCGGATGTGTTAAATACAACTGGGGGGGGGAATGGATGCCCAGATTTTGTGGTAATGGTTTCCCTGGCCTTTGGTGGGAGATAGAGCAGGTCTCTCACCAAAACCCTCCCACAATAAACATGTTCATCTTCCTGTCATTAACATTTACTTTTTCTCTATGATTCTGACAGAGCAAAGGATTAAATTCTGCATGTACTGATTTGGACCTGCTCTTCCTGGTGTTTTGATCAAAAGAAACATCTTTTGCCTCTGCTGTGATAAGTTTCAGTAGACAGATGGTTGGGTCTTTCACAAAAGCCATTTCTTTTTTATTGTTATTATTGGTGCATTATAATCATACATCTTAATGAGGGACTGTAGTGGAAATTTTAAAATAGGCCAGGCATATGCTCCAGAAAGTCTACTCCCTCCCCCTAAGCTTCTGAACCTGCTGTTCTTGTAAGATACACTTAACAAACATGCTTGTGTCGAAGTTAACCTTGATCCTTTTGACTGTATCGTGTTCTGTTCCTGAAATTGGTTACTTTACTTTGGAAAGCACCATTTGCGGTTTCTGCCCTTAAAACCCCTCCCTTTCCCTTGGCCGGGGGCTCATTTTCCTCTGCTCCTGCGTGAGGGAGGAAGTTGAGTTCCAGAGCTGGAATAAAGTGCCTCCTGCTTTTTTAGCATTAAGCTGCTGGCTTTGTGACTGATTGGGGTTGCGCCGTTTCTGTGACTTGAGAAGGGGTCATCAGGCCCTTCAGTTTGGTGCATTGGCCGGGAAACGAGATGACCATCCTTCAGTCCTGACGCTGCTCTTGGAGGTAAGAAGTTGGCTAGCCTTGTCTGTCTCCCCTGTTTGTGGTGTGTGTGTTCCTGTCTTAGCGCGGCCATTTGGATTTTCCGTTTTTGGTTTTGGTATTGCAGTTGTTTGAGTCCGCCGTGAGGGCAGCCAAACGGAGGCCGGTAGACATTCCTGGAGGGTCTCAGACTGCACCCTGGGGGATGCCTCGGGGAAGGTGAGGAATCAGGGAAGCCTGATCACCTCTTATGATAGGAACAAAGATAGGGTGCTATTTTTGGATGTGGAGGTCCCAAATCTCTGCCCTTCTAGATCTTTGTTCTGTCTGTTGCAGGGGCAGACAGGCCCCTGGTGTCTATAGGTCTGTTCTGTCTGTGGCAGAGGCAGACGGGCCGCTGGTGTCTCTAATCCTGTCTTCTCTAGGTTAGGGTTCGGTTTCTGGATGTGGAATCCCAGATTACTGTCCGTCTGACTCTTTCCGTCTTTTGTGGAAACCTAGGTTTGGCTGTTGCTGTTTGATTTGTCTTTCCCGCTCTTATTCTTGTTCTTCCTCATTTACTTTAAAGCTATGGGACAAGCACCATCTTCTCCTCTTGCCCTTACCTTGGCTCATTGGTCTGAGGTTAAAAACCATTCTCATAAACTTTCAGTAGAAGTCAAGAAAAAAACGTGCCAAACTTTCTGCACCTCCAAATGGCCAGTTTTTGGTTTGGGCTGACCTTCAGAGGGGACATTCAACCTTGAGGTAATCGTTGCTATAAAAGCTTTTGTTTTTCAGCCTGGACCAGACCAATACCCAGATCAGCAGCCTTATATTATTCTTTGGCAGGACTTAGTTCAGAACCCACCTCCATGGGTTAAGCCGTGGTTGCCAAAATGCTCGACCTCTGCGTCTCTCATTCTGGAGGCCCTCCCCGCTGAACCCCCTCTTAAACCTATTCCTAAAATTTATCCCTCTACTCATGACCTTGCCCTTCCTGAGAACGACTTTCCCCCACCTTATCCTCCTTTGTTCAATCCCCCCTTATCCTCCGCGCCGGCACCCCTACCCGGAGGAGGAGCCACTGCCAGTGGAGGGCGGGCAGCCCTCGCCAGAGGAGGAACCGCCGCCAGTGGAGGCCAGGTGCAGCGGCCGCCGCCGGGGCGGGCTCTGGGCCGAGCAAATGAGGGGGGCCCACATCTGGAACCCGAAGCTGCAGAGGGGTCTCCCTGGACACCACGGTTGCCCTCCCTCTCTGGGAGGTCAGTCCTCCCCTGGCCCCTGCCGCTGACGGTCAGCCTGTCCTCCAACCTCTCCAATACTGGCCTTTTTCCTCCTCTGATCTCTATAACTGGAAGTCTACCCATCCCCTTTTTTTGAGGACCCCCAGTGTCTTACAGGTCTTATGGAGTCTCTCATGTTCTCCCACCAACTCACATGGGATGACTTCCAGCAACTGCTCCAGACCTTGTTCACCATGGAGGAGAGAGAAAGAATCCTATTAGAGGCTTGGAGGAACGTCCCTGGCGACGATGGGCTTCCCACACTCTCCCCAACCTCATCGATCAGGCTTTCCCTTTGAACCATCCTAACTTGGACTACAATCAACCTAAAGGTAGGGAGAGGCTTCGAGTCTACTGCCAGGCTCTAGTGGCTGGTCTCTGAGGGGCTGCAAGGTGCCCCACTAATTTGGCTAAGGTAAGAGAGATTCAGCAGGGGGCCACTGAGGCACCCTCCATCTTCTTAGAGCGAATAATGGAGGTATAGGAGGTATACTCCTTTTGACCCATCCTCATAAAGTCAAAAGGCCTCAGTGGCCATGGCATTCATAGGAAAGGCTGCACCTGATATAAAAAGAAAGTTACAGAGGCTTGAGGGGCTTCAAGATCTGTCCTTACAGGGTTTAGTTAAGGAGGCAGAAAAAATATATCATCATAGGGAGACAGAGGAAGAAAAGGAACAGCGATTAAAGAGGGAACAGGAGGAGGCGGAGAAGCAGAGGGATCATAGGCAAAATAAAGATCTCACACGGATCTTGGCCACAGTTACTGATAGAGAGGGTGCTAGTAGGCCAGGGAGAGAGGGCAATCTGGGCAACCAGGGGACTGGAAGGTGACGGCTAGAAAAGGACCAATGTGCGTACTGCAAAGAAAAAGGTCATTGGGCTCCAGAGTGCCCTAAAAAACAGGCTCAAAAGAAAATCTTGAGCCTAGCAGGAGATGACTAGAGGAGTCGGGGCTCAGATCCCCTTCCTGAGCCTAGGGTAACTCTCAAAGTGGAGGGGAAGCCAGTCGAGTTCCTAGTGGACACCAGAGCTCAGCACTCTGTCTTGCTCCAATCATCTGGACCTCTTTCAAATAAAAAGTCTTGGGTAATAGGAGCCACAGGACAACAGCAATACTCTTGGACTACCCGAAGATCGGTTGATCTTGGAGTGGGCTGGGTAACCCACTCATTCTTAGTAATTCCAGAGTGCCCTGCTCCCCTGCTAGGAAGAGACCTTTTAACCAAAATGGGGGCCCAAATCACGTTTACTCCAGAAGGGCCCCAGGTTACTCAAAAGGGACAAGCAATTACCATCCTCACAATGAGGTTGGAAGATGAACACTGACTTTTCGAGTCAGCATCAGAAACCATAGATATAAAAGACTGGGTTAAGAGGTTTCCTGAGGTTTGGGCCAAATCTGCTGGGATGGGATTGGCTAAACAGTGACCTCCTGTGGTCATACAATTAAAGGCTTTGGCCAGCCCTCTTGCGGTCCGCCAGTATCCTGAGTAAAGAAGCTAGAGAGGGTATTCGGCAGCAGATCCAGCGCCTGCTAGAACTGGGTGTTCTGATAAGATGTAAGTTGCCTTGGAACACCCCTCTGTTGCCAGTACGTAAACCAGGTACATGAGATTACTGGCCGGTCCAAGACCTACGTAAAGTAAATAAAAGGGTTCAGGATATACATCCACCTGTTCCTAACCCTTATAATTTGTTAAACTTGTTGCCCCCAGATCGCACCTACACTATTTTTGATTTGAAGGATGTATTTTTTTTCTCTCTGGCTCCACCCTTCCAGTCAAAACATCTTCGCTTTCGAGTGGAGAGACCCTAACACAGGGGCAACAGGGCAATTGACATGGACTAGGCTACCACAAGGTTTTAACAATTTGCCAACTTTGTTTGACAAAGCTTTACATCAGGATTTGGCTCCTTTCAAAGCTGCACACCCCCAGGTAACCATACTCCAGTATGTAGATGATCTCCTCCTAGCAGGATCAACACTGCTGACTGTCGTCAAGGAACTGAAGAACTCCTAGAAGAGCTAGCCACCCTCAGTTACTGTGTCTTGGCCAAGAAGGCTCAGATCTGTCAACGGCAAGTAATATATTTGGGGTATGCCTTAAGGGAAGGGCAGAGATGGTTGACTGAATCCAGGAAACATACTGTCACTCAGATCCTGGTTCCCCGGTCACCTAAGTGGGTACGAGAGTTCCTGGGTATGGCTGGGTTTTGCATATTATGGATACCTGGGTTTGCCTCTCTGGCTGCCCCCCTCTATCCTTTGACTAAAGAGTCCCTCCCCTTCACTTGGTAAAAAGAGCAGCAGCAGGTGTTTGAGGACATCAAACGGGCTCTATTATCTGCCCCGGCACTTGCTTTGCCTGACGTAACTAAATCTTTCACCCTCTTTGTGGATGAAAGAAAAGGAGTGGCCCGGGGAGTCTTGACTCAGGCCCTGGGGCCCTGGAAAAGACCAGTGGCATACCTGTCTAAAAAACTAGACCCTGTCGCTAGTGGATGGCCAGCATGCTTAAAATCAGTTGCAGCAGTGGCAATCCTGGTAAAAGATGCTGATAAGTTAACTCTGGGGCAAAAACTGACTGTAGTGGCCCCACATGGTCTGGAGAGCATCATTCGCCAGCCGCCTGAGAGATGGCTGTCAAATGCCAGAATGATGCACTATCAGAGCCTCCTTCTCAAGGAGGAACAGATCCAGGTTGCACCCCTGGCCATCCTAAATCCTGCTACCTTGCTGCCTGACACTGATGAAGATGCTGAGGTACTCCACACCTGCCAGGAGATCCTTGCGGAAGAGACGGGAACCCGATGGGATCTCAGCAATCAGCCCTTTCCAGATGCTGAGCTCAATTGGTATATGGATGGGAGCAGTTACTTCGCAGAAAGTAAGAGGCTGGAGGGGGCAGCAGTGGTGGACTCTGAAACTATGATATGGGCTAGCAGCCTACCTGAGGGAACCTCTGCTCAGAAGGCCGAACTAATCACCCTGACACAGGCTCTAAAGCTGGCAGAAGGTAAAAAGACTAACATCTATACAGACAGTCAGTATGCATTTGCTACACATCATGTACATGGTGCCATCTATAGGCAGCACGGACTGTTAACATCTGCAGGAAAAGATATTAAAAACAAAAGGGAAATTCTTGATTTACTAGAGGCTCTCCATCTGCCAAAAAAAAAATGGCTATTATTCACTGTCCGGGCCACCAGAAGGGAGATTCCCTGACCGCCAAAGGTAACAGACGGGCGGACCAGGAGGCTAGGATAGCTGCAGCTGGCCCTACAGTCACGATACAATACGCCACTCCCATCGTGGATACCCCAGCTGCAAATGCCCAATCTCTGGGTTTACTATCCCAGGCCCCAGAGGTAATAGAGCTGCCACCAGGGGAGGACTATAATTATTTAAAACAGTTACACCAACTAACTCACCTGGGAGTGACCCGCCAGTTAGCCCCAAAATCATCTCATTTCCATAAGCCAGACCAGATGCAACAGCTGAGAGCACACGCAGGACGTATTGTCAAAAATTGTAAGGCCTGTCGATTGGTAAACGCTCACCCTACAAAAAGGCCCCAGGGTGAACGTTTCAGGGGAGACAGGCCGGGAGCCTATTGGGAAGTGGATTTCACTGAGATAAGGCCTACTAAGTATGGGAACAAATACTTACTGGTATTCATAGATACTTTTTCAGGATAGGTAGAGGCCTATCCCACAAAAATGGAGACAACACTGGTCGTGGCCAAGAAGATACTGGAAGAAATCCTGCCAAGGTTTGGAGTCCCCCGGTTAATAGGGTTGGACAATGGTCCTGCTTTTGTTGCCCAGGTAAATCAGGGACTGGCCAAAGTCCTTGGGGTACCTTGGAAATTGCATTGTGCATATAGACCCCAAAGTTCAGGTCAGGTAGAAAGAATGAATAGAACCTTAAAAGAGACCATGACTAAATTATCCATAGAGACTGGTGTAACAGACTGGATAGCCCTCCTGCCCATGGCCCTCCTTAGGGCTCGAAATACTCTAACTGTCTAGGACTGACTCCTTTTGAAATCTTGTTTGGGGGACCTTCTCCCCTGACCATGCACAACGCAGTAATCTCCCCTGAAAATGTGCTCCCTTCCTCTGTACTTTCCAGACTAAAAGCTCTCGAGTTGATCCAACAGGACATCTGGAAACTGCTGGCCACAACTTACCAGCCAAGTACTATCCGGGTACTGCACCAGTTCCAGGTGGGAGACACAGTCTACGTGAGACGACACCAAGCTGGCAACCTTGAAGCCAGGTGGAAGGGACCCTTTGTTGTGCTCCTGACTACTCCCATAGCTGTCAAGGTGGATGGAATTAGCACTTGGATTCATGCCTCACATGTCAAGCCAGCACCCCCTAATGAAAACACTTAACAATGAACGGCAGATAAGACTGATAACCCTCTTAAGCTTCGCCTGTGCCATCTATGCCCATGATTCCAACCCCCCTGCTCCCCATCAGCTTACCTGGGAAGTCCTGTCGCACACTGGATAGGTGGCTTGGTCAACTTCCAAGCCGGATACCTTCTAGTCCTGGTGGCCAAACTTATACCCAGATCTCTGCAAATTAATAATCGGGGTCCCCATCTGGGATATCCAGGGGTTAAGTCAGACTGATCAGACCCCCAGCCCTGAATATGGCACACACAAAGGACAAGGAAAGGCCTGGGGGTGTGGCACCCCCAACCGCCACAGCATGCTAAGTGGGTGAACCTTTTATGTTTGTCCAGGGCCACATAGGGCCCGTCACATTGGACCTAAGTGTGGAGATAGGGACTACTCCTACTGTTGCTCTTGGAGCTGTGAGACAACAGGGGACACCTATTGGAACCCTTCTTCTACCTGGGACTACATAATAGTTAGAGTCAATTACACCCACCCCCACCATCAACAGGGGATTTATGGGTTACCCCTCCTTACAGAACACAATGAATGGTGTCACCTCCTAAACATTTCTTTCACAGACCATGGGAAAAGAAAAAGGGGCTGGCTGGCCACAAATGGCTATGTGTGGGGGCTCTGCATATATAAAGAAGGCAATGATGATGGGATCATCTTCAAAATCAGACTAAAGGTTACCACCCTGCCTGGAAATTCAGTAGGGCCCAATAGAGTGCTAACAAATAGGGTGCTAACAAACCAAAGACCCCTACCTCCAAAACCGAAATTAGTAATTCCAGCTCCCACGGTAACTCCCAAAATAACATCCCCTAGCCTCTCAAGTCATTCCACTCCTGAAACCAGAGACAGACTCCTCAATTTAATAAGAGGGGCTTACTTAGCCCTTAATTCAACCTCTCCCAACCGAACACAGACTTGTTGGTTGTGTCTATCCTCCGGTTCCCCTTACTATGAAGGTGTTGCCTTCCCAGGAACATTTAACAACATAACTAGCCACAGTTCCTGCAATTGGGGTACCCAAAACAAACTAACCCTTACTGAGGTATCTGGAAAGGGCATTTGCCTGGGAACCCCCACTAAGGCACAGGCTTCTCTCTGCAACACCACCTCGGCAAGCCCACAAACCAGCTCCACCGACTACCTGGTTCCCCAAGGAGGATGGTGGGCCTGCTCCACCGGACTCACTCCCTGTGTGTCCACTTCAGCTTTTAACCCTTCTTCTGACTTCTGTGTCATGGTTCAGGTGGTACCTCGAATAACTTATCATGAGTCCTGTCCTCTGAGTTTGAACAAGAGTTCGAATATAGGTCCCAGAGGTATTGCCAGGAGCTGGTTTCCCTCTCCCTCATGGTCCTCCTTGGTTTGGGAGTAGCGACTGGGGTTGGTACTGGAGCAGCCGCACTGGTTCAGGGGGGACAGCAGTATGCCGACCTTAGAAAAGCAATGGGTGAAGATTTAAGGGCCATTGAACAGTCTATTAGCCAGTTAGAAACCTCCCTAACCTCCCTCTCTGAGGTGGTATTGCAAAATCTTAGAGGATTAGATCTATTATTCTTAAAGGAAGGGGGACTCTGCACAGCTTTAAAGGAAGAATGTTGCTTTTATGCTGATCACTCTGGGATAATAAAGGACTCCATGAAAAAGCTCTGAGAGCATTTAGATCAGAGACAAAAAGAACATGATAATAATAGAGGGCTATTTGAGTCTTGGTTTGCTGAATCCCCCTGGTTGACCACTTACTCTTAGCCCTTATGGGCCCTCTCCTCATTATCCTTCTGCTTCTGACCATTGGGCCATATATACTGAATACGTTGGTGGCCTTCATTAGAAAAAGAATTAGTGCTGTCCAAATCATGGTTCTTAGACAACAGTACCAGCAATTACAGACTAGGGAAACGACCATGTCTTAAGGGATCCATGATTGGACCCCACAAACATTCCCAAAAAGAAAAAGGGGGGATGTAGTGGAAAATTTTAAAATAGACCAGGCATATGCTCCAGAAAGTCTACTCCCTCCCCCTAAGCTTCTGAACCTGCTGTTCTTGTAAGATACGCTTAACACACATGCTTGTGTCGAAGTTAACCTTGATCCTTTTGACTGTATCGTGTTCTGTTCCTGAAATTGGTTACTTTACTTTGGAAAGCACCATTTGCGGTTTCTGCCCTTAAAACCCCTCCCTTTCCCTTGGCTGGGGCTCATTTTCCTCTGCTCCTGCATGAGGGAGGAAGTTGAGTTCCAGAGCTGGAATAAAGTGCCTCCTGCTTTTTTGGCATCAAGCTGCTGGCTTTGTGACTGATTGGGGTTGTGCCGTTTCCATGACTTGAGGAGGGGTCATCAGGCCCGTCAGTACAAACTGATAGAGCACTGTGTGACATTGTCCAAGCCAGGAAATCAGGTGATGGTATCCTCACTCACTCCTGTCCAAGAGGTAAAAGTGGTAAATGGTGGCATGAAAGCCAGTGCAGCAGCCCTCCCTGACTTCTAGCTTATAACTGATCTGGGAGGAATTGAAAATGGACCAATCAGGTCTCAGATATAAGGACCAATCAGAGGAGTTGCCAGGCTATGTAAGCTAGTCACATCCTCTAGAGAGCACAGCAAGCAGAATAGTAAGGACCCAGTAGGAAGAGAGGAAGGGCTTTGGCTGCAGGGGCAGCAATCAAGAGTGACAATGGCAATGGCAATGTTTTGCTGTAGCACCAGCAAAACAGGGTACCAGTGACCAACTGCAGAAGAGTAGAATGGGAAGGAGAGTAGGCACAGTGGCAGTTGCCAGCAAAAGCAGCACATTTGTGGCCCCTCAGCTCTGCCAAGAGCAGAAGCAGAATCTTAAGGCTTCCAGCCTCAGAGCTGCACCAGCTGTAGGGGGAGGGGATCTGCACCACCAGCAGCAAGAAAGAAGCAACATTGCAGCTGCAGAGTGGGAAAGCTCAAATGAGACTCCTCATCAGCAGTGACCACCAAGTCCCAGTGTGAACTCAGGACCCCTCTCTAGACCCCTCCTTTGTGCAGGAGCCCAGCTTCCTTTTCCTGTATCCTTCTATTAAATGCTGCACTCTGATTCCTGTTTCTCCTGAGTTTAATTCTTTGGCACTTGAAGACAAGAGCAGAGGTAATCTATGGGCTGGGGCTGAGACATTCTTGTTGTGGCCTGATCATAGCAGCTCGTCTCAAAACCTGCCCTGTTTCCATGCGTGCCTGAGGATCAAACTGACATGACAGACTGACTGTAGAAAAGAATACACATATATTTCACATGACATGGGAACAAAGTGTCTAGATACAAAATCAATCTTAAAAAAATCTCACAAAGTAAAGAGTTCCCTTTCTTCACACCCTCACCAGCATTTGTTATTATTTGCATTTTTTGCCATTCTAACTATAGTGAGATGGAATCTTGATATAATTTTGATTTGCATTTTCCTAGTTGCTACTAATGTTGAACATTTAAAAATATTTATTTTCTAATTGAATTTCTCTTTTCAAGAGTGTCTATTTGGTTTTAGTGCTCATTTTTATTGGATTATTTTTCTAGGTGTCCATCAACAGATGAATGGGTTAAAAATGTGGTATGTACACACAGGGTAATATTATTCAGCTACAAAGAAGAGCAAAATTACATTATTTGCAAGAAAATGGATGGAACTAAAGAATATTATGCTAAGTGAGATCAACTGGTCTTCTCTCATATGCAGAAGGTAGAGAGAATATAGAAATTAAAAACATCAGATAAATGAGGAAAACAACAAGTAGAATAGTGGGAGGGGACTGGAGGAGGAAGCTGAGGAGAGGAAGAAGGAGAATTGATGAAGAAAACAGTTCAAGTAATGATATGTCCATATATAAAGGCATTGCTATCAATCTCACCAAAATGTATGGGAAGGAGGAAGCAGCAGAGTGAGATGTAGAGAGAAATATACAAAGTGCTATATGCATGTATGTTTGTATTACTTTGAGCATCACTATTGTGTATAATTATAATCCAGCATTAAATGTATTTTTAAAGCCAGGTGTGGTGGTGTAAACCTGTAACCCCCATACTAGACATGCTGAGACTAGAGGATTTCAGATTCAAGGTAAGCCTCAGAAACTTAGCAAGGCCCTCAGCAATTTACTTAGATATTGTTTCAAACTAAAAAAAAAATTAAAATAAAATATGAATGGGAGAAAACATTTGACCTTTCACTTTTTGTGACTTAGCATAATAGTCTCCATTGCCATCTATTTCCCTGCAAATAGTAGAGTGAATGAAGGGCCCTAACTGAGGGAGATGGGGGGAGAGAAGGCTTGAAGAGGGGAACAATTAAAGGATATTATGTACATACACAAACTTATCAAAGCCAGTCACTGTGCTGAGCACAGGAAGGTGGGAAGGGAGAAGGAATGAGGTGGAAATTGGGGAAGGGCTCAAAGAGTGCTGTGTGATTGTATGCCTCTATGACCCTGAACTTCATCAAAATGTATGATTAAAATTCACCAATAAAAAATAGGGATAGAGGTAGAATACCCCTGGTTCAATACCCAGTACTGTAAAAATAAATAAATAATTTCAAAGCATTTTTAAAATTTCACTCTTATGGCCATGTATAAGGCAGTGTGGAAGAAAAGAGGGACAATAATTGAATCAGAGACATTAAAAAATAAGTGAGAAGGCTGAGGGTCAAAATCCAAATTGGCAGTAAAAAGGAAAGAGCAAGGCATAATACTATTTGAGAAATGATAAAATGCTATTTATATACATCAATTACTTTGATATAAAACATATTTGCTCCCTCACTGATGAGATCAGACATATCACTTACTCCTATGGCATGCTTGTCCTCACATGCCTCTCTGAGCACTCCTATTTTATTCCCTAATCAGTAGCATAGCTTTATGAATTGCAGTATAGTAACGACACTTAAGCCTTGATAGAATGTCATTGCCACACTACACCATAATCTGGGAAAGTGGACAGAGCCATAAGTGAGAGCTTGTTTAATGAGGCCACTGAATCCTGTTTGGGTTTGTGAGTCTTAGAGTTACAGGTCTATCATACCTTACAGGTCTAGTCCATCTTAAGGTGGACTGCAATGCCTGTGCCTACAAAACAAGAAAAAATCATAAGAGAAAGCAGATCTATGTAAGTTGAATCTGTGTGTTAGACATCTGTGGTAAGTTGGACCAAAGTAATTGATGTACCTAAATAGCCTTTTATCACATGCCTATAATCCCAATATTTGGGAGGCTGAGAAAGAAGGATCACAGGTTCAAGGACAGCCTTAGTAACATAGAGAAACTCTCAGAAACTAACTAAGTATAACTAATACCCTGTTTCAAAAACAAAAAATAAAAATAGAAATAAAAAGGACTCAGAATGGCTCAGAGGTTGAGCCCCCAGTATAACAACAAGAAATTAGGGGTATTCCACAAAATTAAAGTGAAGAATGGGATCAATAATGTACTAAAGTAATTTTTCATGATGACAAGCTCATTGTTAAGCAGATTTTTGAAATATTATACATAGCCAATTCCTAAGTTATTTATAAGTTACTGAAGCTCCCAGGCTCCCAGGCTAGCAAGCAGCAACTTACACATAAACTTAGGAATTGAAGTTAGTCTGGCTGGCTTTACCTGCCTGCCTTTACTACATGTTAGCTTATAAGCTAAGAATGGTGACTTAATTTCTGTGACTCAACTTCGCATTTGCAAAATGAGTAAATTAATTCATCCTGTCTTATTATTGTAAAAATAAAATGTGGTACTGTACATAGCATTCACACAAGTGACACTTAGAAGAAACTCAGGATCCATGCCCTTTCCTCCATGGTCTTCCTCAAGAATGACCCACCAAAGTTAAACTAAATATTGTCTACTCCTGTTGTGACATTGACTTATTCTGAAAAATCCCTAACTCAGCACACTTGTCTAATATTGTCATCACCTTGCAGATATGAGTAAACTAAAATGCAGGGATGCCTCCTGAGATATACTGTAAACTTTGGTTCTAAACTTTTAATCCATTCTTTCCCATGTTTGCTTGTTGTCTTCTAAGAACTGGAGTGATTTCTGTTAGTTCCACCTTACTGGGGATGCTCTGTGTTCTTGGGGCTTCACCCTAGTGTCTCCTCATATTCAGCATCTATACATGGCTTTTATAAGAGAAACTCAGAATACCACTGGCCCCATGAGGGCTTACTTTACCCAAACAATTTAAGGATCTGTTGGGGAAATGAGTAAGTAACCACAAATCTTTAGGTATTCTCATTTGTTTTACTATTTCATCTTTATATTTAACCACAGTTTTTCTATTACACTGAATAGTAAAGCAAGTCACATACTTTGTAGGATGCAGAAAAATGACTTGAATCCAAATCTGTCTAATTGAAAATTCATAGTGACAGATATCTATTACAGAATTAGATCTGTGCTACAAGGCATAAACTTACAGCACGGAAAGCCACATGAATGCCTGTGTGGTTCTACCTAAAGAGTGTCTACTCTCATCTGAGATAAGCCTTCAGCTCTTTGAACTGGACTTTTACCATAGTTTTTCCGGAGAGTTTCTAACCTCTGCATCTTGGACTGGAACTGAATTAGTGGTCTTCCAGTGTCTGAGACTCAAGGTCTTGGGCTACTCAACCAGCTGCTGATTCCTCTGGCTCTTGGGACTACACTACTTGGGACTGTGAGCTGATTTGGATAAATCCCCCTTTACCATATTCATGTTCTATGAGTTCCGTTACTCTAATAAAACCTGATCAATACAGTGCTCACAAATGTGATTCATAATTTAACAGAATAGAACAGGAGATATATACTCTAACTTAAATAGATAATTGCACTCTGATACACACACACACACACACACACACACACACACACACACACACATACACACATACCCTTGGGCTTATATCAACATCTATAAACATACACATAACCATGTCCCTAACTGAAGAAGTTTCCAGTGTCCCTAAGCTCATACACACACACACACACACACACACACACACACACACACACACATATATATACTTTCAAATTAAACACATATGCCCTAATGTATATAGTCATCTACACCTTTAACATACATGGATATCCACAATTCTTAACTTACACAGATAATTGCACCCCTAGATTTATACCCATAGCTAAACACTGTTGGGCTGGTGTGGCTCAGTGGTAGAGCTTGCCTAGCATGCATAAGGCCCTGAGTTCTATTCCTAGCACTGTATATAAATAAATACATAAATAAATAGAAAAAGAGAGGAAGAACTCTTAATGTTATATAAAGTTTACCACATCCAATTTAATTTATCCACACATCTTAAATTACATACATATTTAACCCCTAAATTTAAATAAATAACTATATTTCTCATATATATTGATATTCATACCTTTAAACTCATAGCAATCTGGTCCTAAGAAAAGTTTTAATTTTACAACTGTTAGAATTGGAAACAAGCTATCTGATCAGAACAGGATTTTCCTGTTGTAGCCCTCTTATATTAAGAGGCAGATGCCATTGTGAATAAGAAGCTATGTTGTCATTTTAAACATTGTTTAAAACATGATTTAAGAAGTCAGGAATTTTCCCCCTCAAGCTCCTAATTTCCATCTGTGTAACTTTAATCCCATTTGTCCATCTGGTTGGTCCAGATGGAATTTGTTGCTCTTGTACCACCATCTGTGTTAGAAATTGACTGATGTTACTTAGACTAATAATTAGATGAAGATATATAAGGGATTTTGAAAAATCACCTTGTGGATCTGATGGCTTTGTTTGGGATCAGCTTTGATGTGTGACCTAATTAAGCACAGCACAGACTCTTTGAGTAATTACTTATCAAGGAAGAAAAGTGAAGAGAAATAGACCTGTGTCTCCTGGAAGAGAAGGCCATTATGGTCACATATATACTAACTCTCCCCAAACAAGAGCAAAGAAAAATACACAAATGGGTGGAAGGAAAGTTGCATCTTGGACTTGAAGGGCCAGGGATAAGTACAAATGGCAATTTGCTGTCACGGATAGACTCAGCCTGGAGTGAAGACTGAGAGGGATGGATGCATCAGTACATTAACTGAGATTCATTTGGCAAAAGGATCAGTGAGTCAGCTGTCACATAAATCCCTATTTGTGGACTTCACAAAAATCCTAAAGTTGGCCTCCTCAGTAATGGCTCAACACCTGGTCATGAGAAACCTGAGCCTCCCTTTCTTTCTGCTAGGCCATCCAGAGCACGTCTGTTCTTTTTTCCTGGGCTGGTTGTCTTATGTCCTCAAGGTGGCTGCTACAATACCCCACTTTCTGTCTTATAGTAATAGATTTACAAGAGGGGACTTTGTTCCACACACTTTCTTATATAGAAGCAAAATTCATTTCTAGAGCTCATTAGCAGACTGACCTTAAATTTCACAGGCCAGAATCAGTTGTATATATACTGCTAAGTCTCTCTTTAGGGCCCACATCACTAACCTTGGCCAGCATGAATATTCTAAAAGCTAGGCAAAATCACCCCCAAATCATGGGAGTACATCCATATAATACTGCAAAATGAGTGAAGGATGTCCAGAAATTATGCAACTGGTGTGTAGAAAGACACCTATACAGACCTCATTGTGTTTTTCTTTTTTTTTGCGGTACTGGGGATTGAACTCAGGGGCATTCTGCCTCCAAGCTACACCCCCAGCCCTATTTTTTTATTCTTTATTTTGAAACCGAGTCTCACTAAGTTTTGGAGTGCCTCACTAGGTAGCTGAGGCTGGCCACGAACCTGGATCCTCTGGTCTCAGCCTCCCGAATGCTGGGATTACAAGCGTGCGCCACCACGCCTGGCTCATGTTTTTCTTTTCATAAAGCTCTTTATCATTCTGCCCTATGTCACTATCTTCTACAGCATACTTAGCTAAAAACTGGATGGTATAATCCAGGTCCTGACCTGTCTCACACATTAAGCACTGAGCAGCAAGAAAACAGATCCCAAGAAGAGATGAATAGGATTCTTGATGCATATGGCATATTTTTGAGGTTCTCTGAAAGATGAGCCTCTTACTTGTCCAAGAAAGACAAAGCATTTCTTGGAGAGTCACAGTCTATGGACCAAAACTGTATGTCCCTGCACAGTTGATATAATATACATATATCATATGTCTGTCCGTCTATCTATCATCTATCTATCATTTCTGTACCATGTGCAGATGTATATATGTCATAAACATATGTGCTATATCTATCATCTGTCTAGCCATCATCTGTTTTGTATATAATTTTACATATATCCTATATCTATCTGTCTATTGTGTGTTTGTGTATATATAATATACATGTATCCTATATCTATTGTGAGCATATGCACATATATCATAAACATATATCCTATATGTATCTATTGTGTATATATGTATATATACATATATACCATACATATATTCTATATCTATTCAGTGTATATGTGTATAATACATATATCACATGAATATATCCTCTACCATGTGTATATATATATAATATACATATATCCTATATATATTTTGTGCATATATCTATAAATCATATAAATATATCCTATATGTATTCCATGTATATGTATACAAATAATAAATATGTATATGCAGAATAGATGGATATAAAATATACAGAATATATCAATACATATATTCTATAAATGATTTGCTACCCTCTATGCTATAATATTCCTCTGTTGCCCATAATGGATTCATAGCAGTTTATTCCATGCATATACCTTTACCCATCCCTGCTCTATATCCCTAAGTAAGAGCATCACATATATGTTGTAGTCATTGCTATTGCAAGGGCTAAAGGCACTAACCCACATGTTTTTACCCTATCTTTCTGGACTAAAGAAATATATTTACTTTTCTCTTTGAAATTAGATGCAACCACGTGGCAAAGTTCAGCTAATGAGAAATGAGCATGTCTGTACCAACTTTGGACTTTTGTATTCCATAAGCCATATGAGGCTTTTCTATACTCTTTCTTTCTATCACATCAACTTAGAAGACCTCAAGTTACAGAGTTAGGCCACAAGAAGATGAGGTTAATGTCTTCTTGGATCTCCAATAAGACCCTATACATGGACACTGCTGTGATGAACAGAGGATTTTACAGGATTGAAAATGAAGCATTTAGAGTTGAAGGTGCCTAGCTCGATGTGGTGGTGCATACTTATAATATCAGTACTTGGAAGGCTGAGAAAAAAGAATCACAAGTTCTAGACTAATCTTAAAATTTAGTGAGACCCTAGCAACCTGGTGAGACCCTATTTCAAAAAATAAAATAAAAAGTACTGAGGGTATACTTTAGAGGGAGAATGCCTCTGAGTATACCTCTACCCCCTAAAGAAGCGTTGATGGTACCTTGTTTATAGAACATTCCCTACCTTATATTGAGTAATAAGGTTTAGTCAGAATATTTCATCTTTAGAGATATTTTTATTATTTAAAGTTCATTGATCAACTTGATTGATTCATTTACTGTTTGCCATTTATTATTGATTCATTTTTTTAGTAATTCAAGCACAAAAAACTCAAGATGAATAGAACCCGCCTTTCAGCCTATAGTGCTTCTTAATTAAAGGAAACAGACACAGGGACAATATAGAGATCAATGTTAAAAAAAAAAGAGGCTAGTATGCAGCACTTGGGAGAACCAAGAAGAAAAGAAGGGGCTCACAGATGTAAAGTCACAGTTGCCAGGTGGATGGTGGAAGTGTTGGCAGGTGAACTCAAAAGAGTTAACATAAGTTGACCTTTTGGGCAAAGTTCGCCAAGAGAATAAACTCCAGCTGGGAGGTATCATATGTTGTGTGGCAGACAGCAAGAAAGCAAGATGTTCAGCAAAATTTTCTTGCATGGCCAAAATGATGGATAGTGTTCGAGATTATATTAAAGTAGTAGGCTGAGTCACTGAAGAAGCTTGGGTACCCTGTTAGGGATTTGTTTTAGAACTTACAGATCTGTATTAGTAAGTTTACCATGACTGCCATCAGCAACGGTTTCTCAGTGGATATCTGAGATGCTGTGCCAAGGTGGATTCTGAAGGTGCTTATACTCAAATCTTGAAGTCTAACATGGGATAGTAGAGCATAGCTTACTTGGCATAAATTGACATTGATCCAGCACACATAAAGTCACTCTCCAAAGGATCACTGCAAACTCTCAGTCTTTTCATTTATTTTTTCATAAAAATATCAGTCAACAATATCCCTCCCACACTGTGCTAGTTTCTAACTGTGTGGTTAATGAGGGAATTCAAGGGATTCTATGGAACTCTGATCTGAAATCAGCACAGAGTTCATCTCATTCTAGAAAACAGAAACTAAGGAATGTAATACCTGGAGGAGCTGTAGGATTTCTCCCCATTCTTTGGGGGTTTTCAAAGAGGAAATCTCCTCATTAAAAAGTGAAACTAGAAGGTTCAAATAGTAAAGTGGAAGTAAATGCATGGTCTCAAATCTCACCACTTGGTAATATTTACCATTAACATGTGGGGCTTTTCCTTCCAGTCAGGGCTCCACATTTGTATGTAGATAGACTGAGACATGATTGGTTCAGGGTTTGGCTTGGTGGGGATGTAAAGTTCGTGAGTGTGAAACTCTATTCTTTGCTATTGAATATCTGTTTACAGGTAGTGAGACTATTTGATTAAGATTTCCTACATGGCTAAGATGAAGACAGCAAAATTACTACCACAGATTTAAGCTGTGGTTCACAGAACATATCCACTCTATAGATGAAAACACTGAGTGTCTGTGGGATTAGGTTTATGTTCAGAATTACACAGTTGATGTTTTACTTGTCCATGTTGACTCTGGTACAGATTTTTGTTGAACTCATTCATTTGAAATTGACCTCTAGCCGGGCGTGGTGGCACACGCTTGTAATCCCAGCATTCGGGAGGCTGAGACCGGAGGATCCGGGTTCGCGGCCAGCCTCAGCTACCTAGTGAGGCACTCCGCAACTTAGTGAGACTCGGTTTCAAAATAAAGAGTAAAAAATAGGGCTGGGGGTGTAGCTCGAAAGTAGAACGCCTCTGAGTTCAATCCCCAGTACCGCAAAAAAAAAAAAAAAAAAAAAAAAAAAAAGAAATTGACCTCTACATATTAGGCATTTATTTGCTGAAAGCAGAAGGACAATCATGCCTTTCTCAATAAATATCTATACTTACACAAGCTGAGATACTATTTCCTTAGCATGTATTTTCCTTTCAAAACACAATACATCAAAGCTGAATTTTCAAAGGAACATCTGGGTTGTCTGATCAGACTATTTCATGATGTCATATAACAAGCAGTTGGATTTCTCAGATTTTTATAATTCATAATTATTTGGGATGTGAGTTCTTCTATTGCATTTCAATATATGCTGTGATTGAGTTTCCAGTTTACTATTTTCTTGGTGAATAAAAGTAGTTTCCAATTTCCTTGGTAGTTCTGAAGACCTGAGAATGCTGTATACAGAAATTGAGAAAAATCGGAAAACAGTAATCAATAAAAGGGGAAGAATTTCACAAATATATCCTAGTAATCAGTAATCTCAGAAAATGTTGATTTTACACATAAAAGCCCTGTCACAAAAATAGTTCTCACCAAAACATTATAGCACTTGAAGGAAGAAGAAATCCAATGTATAGGAGTTTCAATGCAAATTATATTTAACTGACAACAATTTCTGAGTAATTGATGGCTTACAGTCATAAATTATTATTGATTTCTTATGAATTGAAAAAGAACACCATTACTGGAATTATACTGTAAAAAGATATAACAAAAGCAACTATTATCTGACTATTTAAAGTCAAGAATATGACTTTCATGTAGGTTAAAAATATTTGACAGTTCATGTTTTAAAGACTGTAAGAGGAGCATAAGAACTAAGAAACCCAAAGCATCTTGGTGAGTAACAGTGGACCATTTAAATGGGCAGACAAAGGAGATGAAATCAAAGATTAATTATATTGCTTCTGTATATGGATATCTCAGGTCAACATTCTCACTGCTATAATCCAAAAATGTTTGACCATCCAATTTAAAACAATGAAGATTTATTTGCTTACAGTTTTCTGGATATTCTGGTTCAGTCCATATTAGGCCAGGGTCTGAAGCTCAGGACAAGATTGTGAGAAGTGGAGAGAGAGAGAGAGAGAGAGAGAGAGAGAGAGAGAGAGAGAGAATGAACAAAGTTCCACTCTCACATCGTGTAGGCCAGAAACAGAGTGGGCAGGGAGAGAAGCAATCATATAAACCCCAAGGCCACACACACAGGAACCTCTCCTTAGCAAGTAAACCCCACTTCTAACATTATTACCTTGTTTCTGTGAGAGCTATGGTGGCATTCTAGATCCAAATCATTAAATTCAACCCCTATACTGCTAAAAAACATGGCCACTTCACAATGCAAAATGCATTTAGTACATCTCCATGAGTTCCTACACTCTTAACAGTTCTAGCATCACCCAAAAGTCCACAGTCTTCTCTGACACTTAAGGTAAATGCTTGGCTTTGAGCCCCTGTAAAAACAAAAAGCAAGTTATATACATTCCATGTACAATTTCATAGAGTAAATATTTGCATTCTAAAAGGGAGGAATAAACCATAGATAAAGAAATGGTACCAAAACAATATTTAAATCCAGCAGGCAAGAATTTAATGCTGGAGCTCCACTTCTGGCATCCAGGACACATGGTGGTGAGATGTGATCTCCATGGAGCCTTGGCAGCCCCACCTCTGTGGCCTGGTTGATTACAATGAACAGCATAATTGCTTCTCCAGCCTGGCTCCATGGCTCACAGCTTGACCCTTTCCTCCTGATCATTTTTTGTTTCTGGCATTTCTAAATCATGAGGATTTTTCTTGCAATCTTGACTTCAGCCTCATAGCTTCACAAATTGCCTCATTGGTTCATGCTTACAGGGATTCTAACCCTGCCACATGTTGCCTGGCTTCCTAGGCCTCATTTTAAATCTGAAGGGACTTCTCCGTGACCTCTTTTTTTCCATTAAAGCCAACATTATATGAGCATTGTGATCTAACTCTGGCAGAAAAGGTAGTCAAACCCTTTTAATCACTGCCTCTGGGCCTTTTTCTCCTAGTTTCTGCACTTGGGCTGGAACTTCCCCAACCACATTCCTTTAATTATTCCTATGCAAAGCATTTGACCTCCCTTCAGCCATTTTACTTTCTTTTGCTGCACCTTCTTTCTGTGCCTCAGCTTTACAAATACCTTTCTGACCAAAGTGAAAATCTATAAAATCTCTCTACTTTGGTTTCTGTTCCCAAAATCCAGTGTACAACTCTCTGAATGCAGACATTAATATCTATAATACACTTTGTATGTTTTACTGTTTTGAGATTTTCTCTTCCAGATTAATCAGTCCATAATCTTTAAATCTGGTCTCACAAAAAAGTTTCAGGACATGGGTAAAATTCCAATATGTTCTTTGCCAGAATTTAATATGTGTGGTGGGCTCTACTCAATTTTCCCAAGGAGTCCTCTTTGCCCTCCAAAATCTCCTGAGCACAGTCTCTACCATCTGCCTTTCTCCACATTCTAGTCCTACCGACTTTCTCCCACAAAGCAATTCTAAACACTCGAAAAACACTTGGTAAGACTTAGATATAGCAGCAAAGCCCCCACTTCTCCAGTACCAATGTCTATCTCCATCAGCATTCTCACTGATATAATATGAAAACAACTTGCCACACAACTTAGAGGAAGGGAGATTTATTTGCCCACAGTTTTCTGGAGATTCTAGGTTGAATCCACGAGAGGCCAGAGTCTGAAGCTCAGGGCATTGGGTCTGGAAGCAGAAGAGGGGGAGTAATAGAACTCCACTCTCACATTGCAGAAACAGAAATAAAATAATGAGCAGGAGAAGAGGAAGAATATATAACCCCCAAGGCCACATCCCCAAAGACCCCTCCTTAGCAAACAAGTCCTGCTTCCAAATCTGCTACTTTGTTACCATGAGGGGTAGGGGATCATTCTAAATCCAAACCATTAAAATGACACTTTTTTCTAAGGGGATAATTCTGTATAATGTTTAATATATCATATATATTATAGCTAATTTAACCCCAAAACCCTGAAGATTTCTTGACATGGACTTACTGCTGCTATCATCGCTAATTGTCCACAATATGACAAAAATTTACTTTTCTAATGCAACCTGAGTAAGCATATGTCTAGTGGGAAACACTTTATCTGATGGGAATCTCAATAAATTTTTTTTTTATTTTTAAGGTGGGAGGAACTAAAAGTGGTCAAAGAAAGATGGCTCTATAAATATATATATTCTAGGTAAACAGAGAAGATAGCTGCTGCTGGGGAAAATCTGGAATAGAATAAATCATGCTTATAAATAAAAGACTTGAGCAGAGTCCTAGTATATTTGTTTACTTGGAAAGTATAAATGCCAAGAAGTTTTTCTGGGGATACCCCTATATTTTTGTTTGGAGAAAGAAATATTAGCAGTAATGAGTGATCACAGAGGCAAAAAATGTACAGAAATGGGCTTATGAGTTGTCTAAAGGCATATAAATGTCACAGTAAAAATTGAAGAAGTATGTACTCTGATGTGAAAAATGAGAAATTTAACCTCAGTGTTTGATTGGCTTCAAATTGACAGAATGGGAGAAAGCAGAAATACAGTAGCAGAGACTAAATATAATGTCTCCACCAGCCCAAAGTTTCCACTATTCTGGAAAAACAAATTCTCCAGATTCACAGCTCACTGTCAGAGCAACCAATTTGTGATCTAGCACCACCCAGCAGGGTGGGTTCAAGTCCAGGTCCTCTAAGACCTTTTTTTCCAGGTTCATAATTTATTGTACAAATTGAATATTACATGATGAGTTGACATTAGCTTCTCTGGGCATAGGAACTTAACAGATGTGATCAGACACTTTAGAATCCATTTATGGTGCTTTCACAGTTAGAGGTTTTTCAGGCCTTGGCTTAAAGTATAAGAGCAAAGCAATGCCTCCATATGTGGCCAGCACACAATTCATTCTTCCTGTTAGAGTATAAGAGTTGAAATATTTTTTAATGACAGTGAACTGGAATTAAGCATTGTTTTCTGGACCTGCTATAATTTAAGTCTTGCCAAAGCTGCAAATTCCACAGCCGATGTCCTTCAAAGCAGACTATTACCTACTCTGCCTGGCCAGAAGAACTAAGACCTTTTCATTCAAAGGAAGCTTTGAGCTCACAAAAAGCAATCAATAGTCTGAGACTGAAGAAGGAATTGGACAAGCACTCAGGAAAAATAAAGCAATGAAATAAAATAATAGATATTATTCCAAATGGCTGAGTTCCCATCAGTCTCTCCTTGTACTACTAAACTGCTCCATTCATGAACCTAGAGAATTTTTAAAGAAACACAAAGCACCCACCTCAAAACTAGTCATGTAGAATGGCATGAACCGTGATGGTCATAAGATTTGTAATGGCGGAGATAAAAATTACTGTGATGCTACTCAAAATTTTACAGTCTAATAAAACTTTTGCTTTTTAATAAAATGCTAAACCAACCTTTTTAAAAATTTTATGACAATTCTATTTAGAAGGTAAGCAGTAATCTCCAAACAAATTACACTAAGCTACTAGGCTGTTCAAAATATAATTCTTTGGTGAAGAATAGGAATTATATCTTTGAAAAGATAGCGAAATATCCATCGGGAAATGCTACTTCTTATGTTTTGTGGAGATGATTATTTATTAGCAGAATAAAGACAAATATTTATCAATTACTTATTTAGTTTTTGTGGTACTAAGGATTGAACCTAGGAGCATTCTACCTCAGAGCTAGTCCTTTTTACTTTTTATTTTGAAACAGGGTTTCACTAGTTTGCTGAGATTGGCCTTGAATCTGTGATTGTCTTGTCTCAGCCTCCCAAGTATAGGAATTACAGGCATGTGACACCACACCTGGCAAGATTTATCAATTTAAATAAATAATTTATTTATCTTTCCTCAGAACGTCCTGGAAGAGGCAAAGTTCATTTATGTAGGCAGGGTGGGTTTTTGCTCATTATTCATTACTGATCTTTTTATTAATAATTTTGTGCATTATATTGATACATGTTTTAAAGGTACATCAGTGTGGATCTCCTGGGAAGAAGTTGGAGAAACAGGGTTAAAAGTGCAGGAGACAAATTGGTGAAAGATAAAGTGGGAGGAAGTGCAACTTGTCAGAGAAATTAAAAATGCTATTTCAGTATGATATTTGTGAAACAAAGAACAGGAGAAAGAGAAGTTGGTAAGAGTGAACCATTGTGTAGTAGAAAAGCACTACTTAGAATAGAAATGGCCAGGCCATTCTTGGCTTATATTCACTTTCTAATGGTTTCCCAGGTAGAGTGACCTCAGACTGAATGTTGAAGCAGTTCCTTTGAGTAACAGCAAATTTTTCCTTGAAGGAGATGAAGGACACTGGGCTTCCAAAGTCTACCCAACCCTGTGCGGATTCCAGTTTCTAAATGGTTGGGGGCAAATAGTGTCCCAGAAAGCTTACCTTTCTAATTAGGACCTTGAAGAGGAAGGTTAGCAGAATGCCTGACATTTTCAGCTCTGTAGTAGATCACAGGGCCCTATCTGATACTTGTCCACTATCGGGCGCCCCAGGCTGAACTCTCAGCCGTGAGGCCCCAATAAAAGACGCCGGCTAAATGCTACTGGTTCGAACCTCTTTTATTATATCTCTCTCTTTCTGGGATCAAGGCGTTGCACAAACGATAACAAACACAGTGCAGGAGTCGTCTTTCCAAATAGTGCTTTTCCTACAAACTTTCAATAACCCCTCTCTCTAACAACCCGTCTTCCACTAGCAACCCACAATCTTTCTTCCCAAGACTTCCCCAGCAACCCGGCCAACCTCTTCCCAACCGCTTCTTCTTCCCAACCAATTCCTCCCAGAACTTCTCCCAGCAACTTCCCAGCCCAGCAACTTCCCAACCAGTCTTTCCCCAGCAGCTCTTTCAGCCGTGCTCTTTCTATGCGAGAGGTGGAGGCTTTTATAGCTGCACCGGGTCTAAGCCACGAGGTGTCTCATACAGCTCTCACCTGGCCCGGCCACAAGTCGGGCGTGCTGGTGCATGCGCTCTGGCGTGGCACAGCCCTAGGATGTTATTCACCTGCAGCTGCTTCTGGCACTCTGCCAGGCGCCATCTAGAGGTGAGGTCTAGCTCGCAGAACTAGGCCCCCGACAGTCCACTCTCTTCTCTTCACACCAACCCAATTCTCCCTTATCTTCACTATTGCATGTGCTGAGTCCCTGGGAATCATTTAATCATTTTCTTTTCAGGCCAGGGTTACTTGTTTAATTCACAGGTGGGTAAGGGAATAACAATAATAACAATAAGAGGGTCTCAAGAAGGCAGTCTGAATTTCAGACATACTCCTCCCACCTTCTCCAGCTCATTGGGATCAATTACTCTGTCATTATGGTGACTCCTTTTCTTGCCTACTGGCATTTGTGGAGTAGGTGTTAAAAGTACAGGATAGGCTGCTCTTCACACCCCTGTTGCATCCTTCAATATGAGTGTACTCCATTTGGGGACCAGGGCTCAGGGACTTAACTCTGCAGAGTCCAGAGTTGTGAAGGTAGAAAGCCAAAGTTTCTATATACACATGCTCATCTCACTGGAACACTGTCGTATAAAAGAAGTTTCTAATTCAGTGAGTGTATCACATCCTCAGCACATCATTACTGAAGGTTGTCTCTGAGTCATCTCCCCAGCTATAGCTTCAAAGGCCATTCCAAAAACTTTATTATGCTGCATTGGAATGATGCATTGGCCCACTCCTGCAGTTTCTTCAATATAAAACAAATGCCCTGGTGAGCAGCTGTCTTGTGTGGAATTTAATGTCTATGAATTGATAACTTTGTAAGTCATAGATATTAGTGTTGATTGAAGATCTATAAGTTATGAAGACAAACCATACCAGGAGTGTATGTCAGTTCTGGGGGGAAAAACAGGCCTGAAGAAGACCATTGAAATAAATTGACCTCCAGGTCCCACTCAGTCTCTACAAGGAATGGCAACCTATTGTGAGTTAAGTTTTGACTCTTGTGCCTGGGGCAGGTGGCAGTAACTACAGGAAGATTGGCAGTGATAGTTCATGTTATCTGGACCCAAGTACAATCTTCATCTTTACAATGGCACCCTCTCAGTCATGCAACCATGTGCTACTTGTCATGATAAAATCTGCCCCAAGTCAACCGGCAAAGTCATATTGTATTCTCTCTCTCTCTCTCTCTCTTTCTCTCTCTCTCTCTCCTAGATAAATTGATTAAAGTGTTCTCAATTTTATTTTATACTAACCAGTATTTGTTTCATTGATTTTTGCTATTATTTTCCTGCTTTCAATTTCATTAATTTCTGCTCCTTTTTTAAAAAATTTATTTGTTCTATTGGCTTTAGTTTTAATTCATCCTTCCATCTCTTGTTTTCTAAGTTAAAAATTTAGATTTTTGGCCTTAGGTCATTCTTAATTTCTAATATGTGCATTCAGTGCTATAAATTTATTTATAAGCACTGTTTTAAATACATTTTGAAACTTGGAATTTTTTATGTTTTCATTACTGCATAATTATTATACATTCTAGTGAGTTTGAAAGTGATACAAACTTAGCATACATGGTACATGGTATGTTTATTTCTATATCCCACTCACTTACCCCTCCTGCTTTCTGTACATGCTGGTGCATTTTATTTTCATTTAGATAAGAATATGATTTAAATTCTCCCAAGACTTTTACTATACTAATGGATTGTTTAGAAATGTGTTGCTCAAATTCCAAGTATTGGGATTTTCTCAGCTAGATTTCTCTTATTTATTTCTACACTAAATTCATTGTGATCTGAAAACATACTTTTTATGATTTCTATCATGTTATACTTGGTAACATATGCTTTATGGCCCAGGGTGTGGTCTGTCTTGATGAATGTTCCATTTGATCTTGAGAAATGTGTGTGTTCTTCTGGATTTGGATGGAGTGTTCAACAGATGTCAATTATACTAGTTGATTTATAGTGTTGTTCATGCCATTTATATCCTTACTGATTTTTCCGCCTGCTCGATCTGTCCATTACTGGCAGAGGTGTGTAGATGTCTCAAACTGTAATAGCTAATTTATCTACTCCTTTGATATCTGTGTTTGCCTTGTGTCTTTTTTTTTTTTTTTTTTTTTTTTTTTTTTGCGGTACTGGGGATGGAACTCAGGGCATTCTACCTCCGAGCTATACCCCAGCCCTATTTTTTATTCTTTATTTTGAAAATGAGTCTCACTAAGTTGCGGAGTGCCTCACTAGGTAGCTAAGGCTGGCCGCGAACCCGGATCCTCCGGTCTCAGCCTCTCGAATGCTGGGATTACAAGCATGCACCACCACGCCTGGCTGCCTTGTGTCTTTTAATATTCTAGTATGAAATAAACAGTGTTTGGGGGTTTTATATCTTTTTGAAGATAACATTTTTACCATTATATAATGATCCTTTATATAACCTTCCTTATTTTGAATTCTATTCAGTATAAAATTAACATAATTTCTCTACCCTTCTTCAAATTAGCATTAAAAGAGTGTATCTCTCCTTTCACTTTTTTCTCTATTTTGGCAGAACAAACAAGAGAACACATTAAAGAATTCACCCTCCCAACTAATTTTCGAGTTCATAGTATGATATTGTCAAAAACACAGGCACATTGTACACAGATCTCTAAAACTCTACCCCATGTGACTGAAACTCTACACCCATTGAACACATCAGCCCCTGCCACCCATGACTCTGCTTTCTATTACTAAGATTAGTTTGGATACTTTATAAAAGTGGAATCTTGTAATATTGTCTTCTTATTTTTGTTTTGTTTTTGTTTGAGTACTGTGAATTGAGCCCAGGGGTGATCTACCACTGAGCTATATCACTAGCCCTTTTCATTTTTTTTATATTGAGACATACTTTCTCTGAATTGCCACTTCTATCTTCCAAATTACTGGGATTACATGAATGTACCACAATGCCTATCTTGTTTTCTTTATTTTTGACTGGTTTATTTTACTTAGCATAGTATCCTCAAGTCTCTAACTCTTTATATTTAACCTACTAGTATTAAATTATTTAAAGTGATATATATCTTTTAGATATATCATGTTGCTGTCTTTTACTGAGGAGATTACAAGGGATTGACACTGGGCTTCTCATATACTAGACAAGCACTCTACAGCTGAACTACACTCCAGCCACTATTTATTTATTTTTTAATTTTTGAATCAGGGTCTCATTAAATTGCTCATACTGGCCTCAAACTAGTCATTCTCCTGCCGCAGCCTCTGTGAATATCTGGGATTACAATAGTGTGATGCTGCACCCAGAGCTTTCCTTTTTTTAAACTGTGCCATCAATTCCTGCCTTTTAAACTGATATGCTTAAACAATTGAAATGTAAAGCAATTATTGATAGTTAGATTGATATCTACTCTCTTTGGAATGGTGTTTTATTTGTTGGAAATATTCTTTCTTAAATTATTAATAATTATGTTTGAGGGTTAAAATCTCAGCCAATTTCTCTTAAAGAGAATTAGACATTGACTTTATTCTCTTCTTTTTCTCCTCCTCCTCCTCCTCCTCCTCCTCCT
>PVLC010015586.1:0-36176 GCA_004027655.1 Graphiurus murinus
CTACTGGAACATTGCAAACACTCTGAAGTCATTTTTGTTTGTCTTTTATATTCAAGGTCCCAAAGTTCCAACAAGAGAGAAAGCCCAAATTCAGCTCAGTTTACTAACATTTTCTGATTTCTTACAGTGTACTAGCTATGAGCTAGGGCTGACATTTTGTGAATGGACTTGCTGAATCTGAAACATCTGTATTAGAACAGGTAGAGTGTCAGGCCCGACCTGTTAAAACATCAAGTTTAACATTCAAGAGATCTTCTCTACAAGTGACAGAGACTGTGTTACCCAGGGACAGTGGTGAGCTGTTTCATGGAAACATCTCCGTCTATTCAGCTCTGACATCTGGCTCCCAGGACACCTGATACAGAGGATGCTGAAAGCAAAGAGCAGGGTAGTTCAAGGCTTCTGATACTGAGAGCAGGAGCTTTCACGTAATCTTATAAAACTTGCAAAAGCCGCTAGATCATCCCTAAGACAGCCATCCTCTCTTCCATCTATTTTGGGAGGAGGAGGAAGACTAGTTTGAATCATCCTTTCCTGCAATGGGCTAAGGGAATGTTTCCAAATATTCTCCAGTTTCAAGAGAATAGAGAACTTCCTGGGAGGAGGAATAGGTGATTTCTTCTCAGTATACTCTAAGGACAGGCTTGGACTGGTAGAATACCGACCAGCCTCCCCCTCGTTCCCACCATTCTGCCTTTTCCAGCAGCTCCTCTTCCCCTCCTCTCTTCCTTACAAATGCAAACAATCAAGGCAGGTTATCTAAAAGGAAATGGGTACAATGTGGTGATTAGGCTGAGGTTGATGCACAAATAGACACTAAACTACCAATTGCACCCCACCAGCATTTCCATCTTCTACCAAGTTCCCCAGGATAAAAAGGGAAACATTTAGACACCAAGTCCCTGATGGAAGAAACACAAAACAGGGCCACCAAAGCTAAGGTCTGGGTCCAATTCCCTGACATGTTTCCTTTTCAAGAAGGAAGTTGGTCTTGAGTACAATAAGTGAGACTCTTCAATTTCTATGAAATGGAAAGAGAACCATGGGGCATTATAGCTGCCTTTCACACCTCTTTTGTGTGCCAGAACCACAGAGTAGATCCTCAGAGCCTAGAAACATTCATATGTCAGCTTTTCACCTCTCAGGAAGCTTCAAGTCTCTTCACCTGGGCCTTCCAGTCAAAGCTGAGTTCCCCCAGAAATGCCTGCTCATGATTTTGAGATGAGTAGCCTTTTAGAGGGATGGGGTTCCTGCTACTGTGCCACATTTTCAGGTAAAGCAGGAGTGGACTTTACTCAAGGAGAATCTCAAATCATATCCCCCTTTCCCCAAGAAGTCAAGTTTCTTGAGAGGTGCCTCACAGGCAGCATGCTGTTTGTAATCCTAAATGGGCTAATCTAATCTCATTGGCTCATAGGGGCCCTCTCCATTGTACTTGCAGATACAAAATACTGACAGAATCACCTTAGCCCAAAGGAAGTGAAAACTAGTGGTCCCTTTGTCAGCAGGAGCTATTAGACCTCAGAGAAGAGGCTGCTGCCCAGAGAAGGGTAGAGTAAGGTGGACTGTGCCAGCCCAGTTCCAGGAAGGGGATCATAGCGGATCACAGGCAATGGTGAGCCATCCTCAAAGATGCGGGGTGGATGTGGTTTCATTTGGTGTGTCCAAGGCTGAAGCTCAGGGAAAAGAGTATAAGTCTTCCAAAGAACCCTCATTTGGGGCAAGAACAGAAAGAAAAAAGGTCATTTTGAACATCCTTCTTGCCTCTGGTATTATTTAAAGGAACACCACTTTTTCTCTGTGGCTCCCTTTCCAGTTTCTAAGCTACATCAATTCCATGAGGTTTTGGCATATGCATATCTCAGGCCTACACAGTGAAAAGGCAAGGGCAAACAAAACTCAGCCTGATATTGAGTTGTCCATAATCTTCTAGAAAAAAATAAATAAACTGACAGTTACCACTCAAAGCGATGAGATAAACATAGGGGACCTCTGGTGAGCTGGCCTGGGAAGTGGAGGAGTAGGAAGGCTTTCTCTCTGGGGAGCCAGGGAGCATAGGAGTCTCAGGAGAGAGCATATCCAAGGACAATGGTTTGGAGCAGAAGTGCCATTTAGATCATAGAGGAATTAGTAAATAATACACACACACACACACACACACACACACACACACACACACACACACAAACTAGATAGTCTTCTAAACACCTGCCATTGACAAATACCTAGTCATCAAATTCTCACAGGAACCTCATGAGGTATATAATTGTTATCTTCTCTTTATTGCTAAAGAAACCAAGTTCATAGATGTTGAGTAGTTTGTCCAAAAGCATGAACACAGCATGTCTCAGATTCTCACCCAAGCAGCCTGGCTCAGCAGATTGTGCTCTTGGACCTTCTCTCCATGAGCTTCACTGCGATGACAAAAGTCTCAGACAGTTGGAGCCAGGAAAGCAAGGTGAGAAGCGGAGAAGGAACAATGCAAGGGAAATGAAAAGCAGAGCCAGGTCTTTGTAAGCCTAGCCAAGTCTTTATTTCTCAGACTGGGGTGCAGATGTTGTCAAAGGTATATGATGAACGCTCAGGGGACACAATGGTCTGATATCTGTCAATTTTTTTTCTTTATACTCTTATTGGTGCACTGTAATTATACATCACAATGAGACACAGAGTGACAGGAATGTACACATAAATTTTGCATGTCTTAAGTTTTCTTTTCAAAATTATTTTGATGATACACCATGCAAATGCAACAATAAGCAACTACTTGGTCCTACAAATGGCATTTGATCAGATGTTTTATAAGCACAGGGTTTACAAAGCAAAATATGTTTAACTTTCAGTTCCTATCAATGAATTCCTGAAAGTACAAAAGTATGGACAATTCTTCTGTGGATGTATGTGTGTGTGTGTTATTTGGGGGACTTGTTCTTTTATTTAAAGTATAATGATCTTGAATTTGAAACCTTCTACTAGTGGCTAAAACCAGGAAGTTTTGAGCATAAACTTAAAAGAGGTAAACATCAGCAAAATCAGCAAAAGCCTAAAATCCCTAGCTACCATGAAAGCCCTGGCCTTGCCCCAAGATTCCTCATTATAAACTCCAGGGGAAAATGTAACACTAACCAACCAACTAGTGAACAAAATAATCTATTTCAGAAGATAGCTTAACAAATCTGTCTTTAAATGTTTCTTAAAATGTGAGCTTTATTGTCTAATAGTTTGCTTCCAAAGTGCCTAAACTTAGATGTGTCTTGTGTAAGAGGATTTTGAACTATAAATGTGCAGACACATAGTTTTGGCATTGATTTATTTTTATTCCTGCAAATTTTGTATGACAATTACCTGAACTTTTTGAACCACAAAGCACAATTTGGATGGGACCAATAAGATCTATGCTTCATACTTCTTTTGAGTTCAATATCAAGATCATCTTGAAAGGTGAAATGCAAGTAACAGGAAAGAAATTGAGAAAGGTCCAAATGTAGTTGAGGTCAAAAAGAGACAGCCGTGCTGGAAAAGCATGCATTATTGAGTGACACCATCACATATTGCTTTAATGTGCTTAGAAATGTACTTCTGAACAGCCGGGTAAAAAACTGAAGTTAATTTGATGCTTCACTATCTAACTGTACAAAATGCGAGTGGCCTTTTTATTTGTCTTTCTTACAGGGTTCTTAAACTGAAAACATTTGGGTTAAAATGTTTATTTACAAGGTATTGAAATAATAAAAACACTTAAAAGGATATTTAATTTAAATATAAGCTTGGATATGTATAAAATAATATATATATACAAATACATCTGATTTGTGTTCAGAAGTGAAAATAGCTTACATCAAGACCACTGTGCATCCTTGAATATTTCAGTACTTTTATTATTCTTTTCTGAGAATGTATCACCCTTAAAAATACATCTCTTGAACTTCAATATGTTCAATGAGGTATAAAAGTAAGAAATTATATTTAATAAATCGTGGAGTGAATATCATCTTTAAGAAAAATACCGACATGAAACAAAATGTGACCTTGAAAACTTACTCTATTGTTTAAAAGGTATGTTGGTTTAGCCAAATAAATAATTGAGTCATGATTTTCTAGTAAAGGTCTACAAAACTCTTTTTGCACAGGAAAGGGGAAAAAATAACAGAGTGGGAGCCTGGGTAAAGTGAAGAATTTCATTGTTCTTCTCAATGATTAAGAAGTAGTCCACAAATTTTGATTTCCTAGAAACAGTTTAAACATTTATAATGCAAGACAAAATTTATACTGCAAAACATTTATAATGCAATTATAATGTATTGTGATATTTGTAATGTTGTAATATTTATAATGTATTGTAAATACATTATTGTAAATACATGTATTGTAAAATATTGTAACATTTATAATGAATTGTAATAAAGTAATGCTGGAGAATTGAATGACGAGGATTGACTAAGACAATTCTGAGGTTTTGCAATTCTTTACCCATTTCTGTGCCATCAACGTATGAATATATACTTTTAATTTGAATGAGGGTTAGTCCTATTTGTTAATATTCCATGATAGTGTTATAAACCACGCCTGTCAAGGTACACACGTAAGGGTTCTCACTATATATTGACTGGTGGAATGGGATGAGTCTTACGTCCTCAGACACATTCCCCATCAGAGATAGAGAAAAATAAATTAATATTTAATGTGGCACCGTTTTTCTGAGGTATTGAGGGGGGCTGATAAGTGGACTGTTGACAATGAGTGCAAACTATACCACAAGAGAGGAGATTGAGATGGGTCCCTTCCATCTCTGTTTCCGTAACTCACAGCTGTATGTATTTACCTTCTTCTATCATTGTATTTCTTTAGAAGAGTTTAAATGAATTCTGTAGACAAATGGAAAGCACCAAAAGAGGATAGATCAGGGAGAGATATCACAAGATTTGATTCTAGAAGGACCATTCATTCTTGCTGCAGAGAAGCTGATGGAGAGAGTTGAGATGAAAATGAAGACAGAGATGCACCTGATAGAGGCAGTTGTCCAGGTGAGAAATAATGGTCACAGGTGGTGGTTTGGCCAACCATGAAGCCTCCTTCTATATAACCTGGCTCCATATAACTTAATGCATAAGCTACTCATCAATGATCTAAATGTTTCAACATTCAAATTCCAAATTTTGACTCCGATTTTCTACTTCAAGACCCCAATTCCAAATTCCTTTGTTTATTTGTTCCTTTAGTTCTTCCTTTATTTCTTTAAAGCTCTGCCTACATTCTTTCTGAAAATCTTGTATTGTTTCTAGTATTAAAGATCTGAATTGTTCTGAATTGACAGCGAATTCCTACCCCCAGTCACTGGGAATAGAAAATAGAGACATCAGATATGGACATGGAAAGTTAGGCTCATTTCTAGGTAATCAAGAATGCAGAAAACAAAAGATATCACATGTTTTCTTTAACAAACATCTAAGCATGAAGTAAGAATTTGATTCTAAACAAGATGGAAGATGCTATTCATGGCACTCCATACATGTACCTTCATGATATTCCCTTGTGGCAGAAACTTCTGTTCCTGCTTTATAGAGGAAGAAAAGTAATTTCCCACGGCCACATGGCTGTTAACACAGAACTCGGGATTCAAATCAGATACATCTGCCTCTAAAGCACAAGCTAGTCCCAGCCTCTGCATGGTGCTGCTTGACCTAGCACGCAGGGAAGACAGGCCTTTGGGACCAACCCACTTGGAATAACAATTTGCTTCCTGGTGAGAAAACAGGAAGCCCCCAGTATGATCCCTTTCTAACTAGCCTCTTTCTGAAACAAGTAGGTCTTTCTCAAGTTCTTTTCATGATTAAATTTTATCCCCAAAGGCCGAAAATTAGGTCACTTGTATCTGTGAGTTCCAGTTCCACTTGCCCTATTTAATTAACAAACTTTAATCCGGTTCTTTCCATGTGCCAAGCCTTAGACCATGCATACTGCAAGACATATAAAGGCTGACCTTGCCCTCAAGGAGCTCTCAGCCTAGCAGATAACATGAGATATGAACATAGATAATAATGATAATGCAGGACTGTGAGTATCATATTAAAGGTATCTTTGGAACAATATGGCAATTGTGGAAGAGATCATCCAAGTAAAATTTCCTACATGAGAAGATATTTAAGCTGGTCAGGAAAGATGCATTGGTGTTACATGTGGTATACCATGTTTTAGGTAAGGGAGAAAGTATAAACTGAGGCCTAGAGGCTGGTATCTAGGGGAGTGGGCAGGGAAAAACAAGAATGAGTGTGGTGATGGGAAGTTCCATCTGAAGGCAGTGAGGAGTGGGTGCTGGATGTTTTCTGCCACTCTACCACTGACATTTGAGAATCTGATTGGGCTCCTGGCTATTCTCAGGAGCAGCTGTGGTAATCTTTGAGGCTGGCACAAGGCTGAGCACTTCTATCTTTGTGTAGTCTTTTTTCTTTTTGATGAGTCCCTGGAAGTATAAAATCCACCTCCTCTCCTGGTACTGTTATCAAACCTCATACTTGCATTCAAAATGGGGTCAAAAAAAAAAAAAAAAGAGAAGAAAAGGGCAATTGATTTGTATGTTTCAGTCATTTCCTTGGGAACACGCTGAGCTTCTACTCTGGGGTGACTGCAAAAGAGACCCTGCCTGTGATTAGATCTGTCAGCCAGTGGCTGTGTTACACTAGGTACCTGGGGAAATAAAACCACGGGCAATTGCCAATGTCTGCATGCCCAGAGAGCTGTCTGCCATGCCGTACAATAATGGGCGAGTTTGTGTGTGTGCATACAGGCACCACTCAGCTAGGATTTGGCAGGGGGATTCTAGATTCAAATCAGAGCCAGAAAGATGATCTCTAAAGTCCCTACTCAAATCTCAGATTATGTGACTCTATAAATGTGACAGAAGCACACGAAATGATGACTAAGGGTGCAGAGAGTGGACAGGTAGGTTCCCACTTAGCTTCCCATCTTATCTCTATCATTTCAAATACCGTTCAGCTATCAGAGTGGTATTTCTAAAACATCAACCTGTATCACTTCCTTTTCCTTCTTAAAAAGCTCAATATCTCCAGTAATCTAGAAGATAAAGCCCAAACCACCCAAGACTTACAGTGACCTGGCCTCAGCTCATTTCTCCAGCATTGTCTTCCATCATTCCTCACTTTATCCATTATATTACAGCAACTATGGCTTGTCTGAGTTCCTGGACTCATCCTCTTGCTCATATTGCATCTCTCCTCCATTCTCTTTCTTTCTGACTTATGCATGTGTACATTCTCTCTCTCTCTCTCTCTCTGTGTCTCTCTCTCTGTGTCTCTCTCCATCTCTCTCTCTGTCTCTCTCTCTCTCTGTCTCTCTCTCTGTCTCTCTGTCTCTGTCTCTGTCTCTGTCTCTGTCTCTCTCTCTCTCTCTCTCTCTCTCTCTCTCTCTCTCTCTCTCTCTCACACACACACACACACACACACACACATACACACACACACCACTATCTAAATGTCCTCAATCTTGTCTCTTATTAACATTTCCTATTTTTTGAGATTTGGCTTAGTCCTCAATTCCTTTAGAAACTGTCCATGATCACACAAGTCTCAAAGTGGCACCCACATTTCTATCTTGTCCTGAAAGTATTGAATATTGGATTAAATGTCTACATTATGTCATTCCTTTACTATATGGTGAACTCCTCAGGATCAAGATTCTATGGATCTTTCAATCTCACATTTCTAGTCTGGGGTCTGGTACAGTGATAACTAGTGACTTTCAATTGCTTACATGTTGGATGGAAGGGATGGATGGACAGTAGATGGAAAAGTATCTAAAAAGTAGATAAAGTCAAGTATTCTACTTCCCATCTTATCTTGGCAAGGTGTTATTTTCTGTAGTTTTACAGAAGGAGCTACTGTGGCAAAAAGTCAAATATCACTCAGCTGACACCAACCTTAGGACCATACCCTAAGCCCTTTATTCCTAACACAGTGCTCATTCCTCTGTCCTTTGCCCTTCCTCAGCAACAGGGTCTAGACTTAGAATTCGACAACTAGAAAGAACCTAAAAGAGGATCCTTCCTATCCCGCCCCCCTGTTTTCTATTTTTGGTAGATAATTGAGAGGTACAAATGGCCAAGTGACTGGACATCTTATTCATTCTTCAAAATCCTGCTTCGTCATAACCACTGTGGTCACCATGAATAAATGCAGAATTACAACTGTGATAGCTGCTACAGAGGAATAGGTGGTACAAGAGACCATGATCTAATAAAGAAAACTAACCAAATCAGTAGCTTGATCATTAGTTCATTAAGTACATATTTATTGACTAAATGTTGTATGCCAAGAGACTGTTCTAAATGCTGTGTACATACAGGGAGGGAACAGTCAAGTTCCTGCTACATACAGCTTATATTTTAGTATGAGAGAAAAGGCAATGAATGAACATGTAGATACTATCTGGGAGAGAGATAGATAGTAAATGGCAAACAGTAGGGATTGGTCCAAGAAATATAGCAAGGACTAGGTCCCCATGGAATGATAGGTCATAGCATGTTTGAGGAACTAAAAGATTTCTACAGTTAAAATATGGAGATAAGAGTATCACACCCAAAACACCACCAATAACAGAATTGGTTAGTCATGTCTGAAGTTATATTGGACTTTGAATATTATGCTGAATGTATATTAAAACCTAAGAGCAAGAAAAATCCACAGTGGGTTTTAAACAAGGAATGACATGGATGTGTGTGTGTGTGTGTGTGTGTGTGTGTGTGTATTTACGTGTGTGTTAAAATATGGTCACTGTGTAGTAAATGATTTGAAACAGTAGTAACTCTGGAGAAATTAGTTTGGAAGCTATCTTAGTAGCTGAGGTGAGAGGCAATGGTGTTCTAGAGTGGGGTGGGGCCAGAAGAAGTAAAGAGAGGTAGACGATTCAGTTTGTGAAGAAGGAAATGTCAGGAATAGAGATAACTTTGAGGGTTCTATATTGAGCCAGTAGGTGGAAGGTGAATCCGTTTAATGAAGAATAACACTGGAAAAGGAACATATTTTGAAAATGAAAAATTGGGACCCCAAGAATTGTGGTTTGGACATGTCATGTCTGAGATGCTCAGGAAGCATCACCGTAGAGGTATTAGGTAGTCAGTTGGCTCATATAAATTGGTTAGTTAACAAGAGATCAGGGCTAGAAATCTCAAAATAAACAGAGGATATAATAAAGCCATAAATGTGGATGAGTTTACCTAGGGACATTTAGGGTAAGATGAAAAGGAGTTTAAAGAACTCCAACATGAAGATGAATTAGCAAAGGAGACTGAGAAGCAGAAGCAAAAAGGTAAAAGAGGAGATTATGGCATTATAGAGGCTAAAGAAAGAGAAAGTTTCAAGAAGAATGGAGTGTTGAGTGCTGCTGGGATTTCAAGAAAGGTGCAGGCTGAACACTTTCCAGCGATTTGTAACAAGGCAATTATCAACCAATATAATGTCCATACCATGTGTCTGACAGTAGTCTAGCTATGAAATAAAGCTGTTTCTGTTTTTTCATGTGCTTATATTATGAGTTCTGTTTTTGTTTCCCAATAGTTCTTAGTCAAGCTTAGTATATTAAGTAAATAAATGAAAATGAATAAATAAGAATTTAGAGAATCTCTTGGTTTGCTATTTTTTGGAAAAATAGTTGCATTTAGAAAATATTTATAACATTAGGGGTTAAGTTGTTAGGAGCAATTATTCTGTCATGCTTCATCACTGTCAGGGAGACACTTTGAGCTGAAAAACACAGTGCTTGTGCTGTCACTTAATAAAAATAAAAATAAAGAAATAAAGAAAAGAAGAGAAAAAAATTAAACTATGAATGTGGTCTCCTTTAATCTTGCCCCTCATCTTCAGTGTTGTTGCCTTAATTCTGACCCTTTTTATTTCTCCTTTAATCTAATACATTTTCTCCCTTTAACCCATAGCTGGATTAAACCCTTTAAGTGCTCTGGGCTCTGCACCTCTCTTATTGCTATTCATAAATTAAAATAAAAATAATACCAAGTTACAAAATACAAAGATTATGAATATGCTGATATTAAAGGACTTACTTCTGGATTTCACTGTGTGTAAAATTCTGGATAAATCATGCAGCCGGCACTTGCTTCTTCACCCCTGAATTATTGGCACCCTAAGCATGAGGCTAACCTGCCTACTGAGAACTCCATTACTTCTCCAGGCTTGCTCTCTCCAGTTCAGCCTCTTTCAGAATAGCATTATGGAGCAGAAGCAATCTTTTCATATGAAATCCTTCCTTGGCTCTTCATGACCTACAGAACAAAGTCCTTTCTTCTAGCCTGGCTAACGAGATTTTCAGTTTTAGAAAATCCTTGAACTCATCTGTTGTCATAATCCACATGTTTTCCAACTGGTCTTGTGGGGTCCTCTCACACGAAGGGGGCCCCTACCCCGATCTCCCTGGAGTGTCTACCCCAAAAGGGGGTTCCCGGCGGAAAAGGAAGGACGCGCCAAAATGAACACAAGGCGAAGACTGAGCATCAGAGGACTCATCCGTTTATTACATGAGGGGCAAGGTGTTATATAGAGCTGAGCGAGAGGAGTGTCTCCTTGCAGGGCCAGTCAGGGTAAATGTCATCTTGGTCATGCCTCTTTGGCCCAGTCCAAAAGGTGATCACGCGCTGATCACACTATCAGGGACCTATCAATGGCTTGATCACGCTGAGGAGACATCCCTCGTCCAATCCTGGTCTCTGGTAAACACTCTTAGGCCTCCACCCTCGCCACTTCCCCTCTGCGCCATCTTTGATGCATTTTTTTCCTTTCCGTTGGGCGGGGCTACCGCCTTCTCTCTGGGGATCTTTCCCCACATGGTCTGAATATATTGTAGTTCCCTGAACAGCCAGTGGGCTCCTACAGATCCACACATCTGCATGGCCTGATACCTCTGCTCTCCAACTTTTTTACTCACCAAATTTCTCCATCTCTCTAGCTTCCACTAAAAGTCACATGCTCCTTCAGGCCTTCACTGGCTCTTGGTTAGATGACCCTTCTGTGCTTCTGCAGAATATTCTGGTTTTGCCCAATCAGCCCACTGTTTTGAAACTGACCTATCTCTCACAGGACTCATCCTAAAAGTGACAGACAGCGTTTATTGACCCTTCAATGAACTTGACATGGATTGTCTCATTTAATTCTCACAATCCTAGGAGGTGGTACTAATTTTATCTGAATTTTACATAGGACAAATTTAAGACCTAGTGACAACTTTAAGGCTGCACAGATATCACAGGGTGGAGCAGAAATTAAAATCAAACCATTTAACACTAGATACATGCTCTTAAACACTATCCTGGACTATGAGTTTCCTGAGTGAAAAGAGTGAAACTCATTCATTTCTATGTTCCCAGATTTTTGCCAGAAGTCTGGAATAATGAAAACAATAGGTAAATGTTTGTTGTATGTGAATAATGAATTTATCTGGCAATGATTTATTTCTGTTACCTCCTGACTTTGCAATGACAATTCGATTTTGCACATTTTAATTTTATTTTATTTCTATAATGTTCTAATAAAAGTACAAAGTAGAATTGAGTTTGCTACAAATTGGAATAATGGAAGCATTGGAAGGGCTTCCATATGAATGAATAATTAGATTTTTATGGTATGTCAAAAGCTTGAATTAAAGCCAAGGAAAGAATGCACCAGGGAAACAGTTTCTACTACTGGGAATACAAACATTCTAACTTTCAAAATATAAAAGATAGAATGGAGCCGGGCGTGGTGGCGCACGCTTGTAATCCCAGCGTGCGGGAGGCTGAGACCAGAGGATCTGGGTTCATGGCCAGCCTCAGCTACCTAGTGAGGCACTCCGAAACTTAGTGAGACCTGGTTTCAAAATAAAGAATAAAAAAAATAGGGCTGGGGGTGTAGCTCGGAGGTAGAATGCCCCTGTGTTCAATCCCCAGTACCGCAAAAAAAAAAAAAAAAAAAGATAGAATGGGCTGACTGATAAGGTGATGAGGTCCCCCTTTGGGGACGCATACAAGCAGAAGTTAAAGGGACATTTGGTGAGATATTGCAGTGGAATTTTAATGACCTAATGAGGCATCTTATTGAATGGCTTTGAAGCTCTTTCCCATCTCAAATCTTATGAGTCTATGAAATAGAGGCAAGAGGAAGAAAAGAATTAAATCAAAACCAAGGAGATTAGATATTTTAATTTTCCCATTGGTGTAACCAAAAGTTTGTATTTATGGAGGAAGAATATTTATTGGAATTTATCTGTTAAATCAAAAGGAACAGGAAGATCGGGATAATCTAACTGAAAGAACTTACTCTGGAGACTTCTCTCTAGAAAATCATTCCCATTGTGTTCTTTCACTCATGAAACTTCTCATTTCTACCACCTCTGTTGGAGATGACCATCTTTTGTATGATGGCTTTCCCTAAAATGATACCACAGAGATCCAGGAATGGCCATCCCCTCAAATGGGCCTCTTTTGAAGATAGAAGAGACAGAGGGAAACAGTCTTGGAAGAGGAAAGATGGAAGATACAAAGAACTCTTACACTGGTTGGATGAAGCTTTGTGAATAAATGCCCTGCTTCCATGGAGGAAATGTTTCTCCTTCCATAGTGTTAGTAATGACGACACCAATCCTGGAGGCAGAAGTGAACAACTCCACTTAGTTCTAGGGTCCTGTGGTTCCCGTGGATTGTGAAAGAAAATGAAAAGAACAAGGAAAGAACCAGGAATAGAGAAACAGGTTCTGGTGATGCCACCATACTTTTGGCTTGTTAGAGAGGCCAAGGCTAGAAGTGGGGAGAAAGGTTGTGGCCATGAGCAGAGAGGGCAGAATCAGGGGACCCTGGAGTCTCCAACAGCAGTAGGAAGTGTGAGTCAGCCATGAGTAGGGTTATCAGGGGGCATTTTGGAGGATGGAACTTCAGATTGTAGTAACCCAACTGGTGTGGCTGACCCAAGAAACTTCTCTTTGTTATCATCTTCTTCATAGAACTGTAACTTATTGGTACTCCCTTTAGATTTTACTTATACTCCTTAAGAAGAGAAATCCTACCTTGTTTATATTTGTTTTCTTAGATGATAGTACCTGAGATGCCATGTGCTAAACAACTGTTCTTTGAGTGATTGAATGAATAGATAAATGAATGAAAAGTGAGCACTGATTTCTGTATGAGGAACTATATTAGACACTGGATTGAGTAGGGAATGGAATCTACAGATGAGGAAGACAGCATCTGTTTCTAAAGGGGGCTTATGTCACGTGGGGAAGCTAGAGATGCATGCAGTTAACGGAATCAAGACTGTTGGAGAGAGGAGGAAGTGCTGAAGTTTAGACTGAGTCTAGAAGTTGGTTGCTTCAGATTTCATATTAGTATATCAGTATTTTGATACCAAAGGCACCCTCCCAATTATTGATGTAATCAATTGACAATTTGAAGACTTTAACAAATGTTAAAAAGCAGGAAATATAAATCATATGCTCACAACTTAGTGGCAACTTATTGTTACTATTTTTGCACATTGCTTTTTAGACTTTCTCTGAATTTTTCTTCCTCATAATTGAGATCATATTGCACCAAGACTGTTATATTCTTCTCCCTTCCCCAGTTACTGTGTATTAAAATATTCTTTTTAAGCATGATGAGTGACTTTCTTGTAGTCTTTGGTATGTCAGAATTATGACTCAATAATTCTCTTCCTTTTGGATACCTGGGTTCTTCCAATTTTTGACACTATAAATAATGCTGTACATTGTAGACTAATCTAGAATCACTGAAAAGTAATTTCCAGACAAAGACCAGCAGCTATTTTTATAGTATTTTATCTATCTTGATAAATTACTCTTCAAGATGATTGAATCAATTTCCACTCATACTGGCTCCACATGCAAGTGACTATCTTACTGTGTGTATAGGTATTTTAACGTTGTGTCCTGGTAAAGATCTGATGTCAGAGAATCCTTCCCAGCTCTCTGGTGAGGAGAGAAATCAGATTAAATAGTTATGTTTAAATTTATACCATACCACTTTCCAATATTAAATTTACAAAACATTAATATAGAGATTAACTGGCATAGGCAAGATTCCAGGTGGTGACTGTTACCATTGTTGATGGCAGGAAACATTTATGCAACCTTTCACAAAGGAAATTTGGGAATACTTTTTAACAAACATTAATTACCATGTCATTTCATGTCTGAAAATGCTTCTCAATGAACCAATCCCAAGGAAAAAACAGTTATTTTTATCAAGAGAATGAAATTTAAAGCATATTAAATTTCATTAAATATGAAATATTTAATGAAATTAAATATATGTTATGTGGAGAAAATATCTCAGTAAATTATAGCATATCGACTTAATGAACTTGAGATGCATATACCCCAAAATATAATAAAATCTTTGTGGGAACATGAAAACACAATAAAAATTTATCTAAATTTAGTTATAAATAATGTCATTAGACGAAGATGGAAACATTTAAAAAAATAGAAATGTTGGCTTTGTTAATGAATACAGAGATGGACCCTGAATTATAGCGCAGTTTTTCTTAAGTTAGTTTGGCCCTCACTTTATTTTCATCTCTAGAAGGCAGCTGTTTCCTTTTTCAACCCAAAGCAATATGGTGTATATAGTGGGCTCCTTAACTCAAAGGCATATAGCAAATGTTTTCAGGGTGAGATCAAGGTCACAAGTAATATGAGATCTTTGCATATGACCTCAACCTGGGAGAGCCAAGGAAGTCATACAGCAGTTTGTTTTCCAAGTTTCAAGAACACTCAGCCCTCCAGTCAGTGGAAGGAGGATTCCTACAGGCCCGGAGGAACTTAAGGAAAATTGGAAAGAATGTGTTTGGCAAGAAAGTACCTGGCCTGAGCTGCTGATTTTTAGGGAGAGAGAAGGAAATCCCAGATAAAAATGCAAAAGCAGATGTCACCAAGTACAATAGGCTTGAGAGAAAGAAGCAACATGATGTGAAGTGTCACAGGAACTCTCAAAATATGTTCAGAAACAAATCTCATCACCCCCCAAATGTGAACACACCAACAGGTTCAGGCCAGGACTCAGCAAAGAGAAGGAAGTGAGCACAAAATATGATCAAATCAAAATTCCTAAGTATTGGTGCACCTTGGCAGAGTGGGCCCCAGGATGAAAAATGACAATTCAAAGTTTAGTGCATTTAAAAGAAAAATAAATAGAGAAAAACAGGAGGGGAGATGAAGTCATAGAGTATGTCTGGATAGTATTTAGTTGAAAGGTAGTAACTCCGAGCCTGAAGAGGGGGGTGAAATGAAAGAAAAAGAAAGTGAGACTAATGAGATGTTATCTTTGAACTAGAGCAGCAACCACTGGTCAGAGAAGGAAGCTGGTGATATTCCCTATAAGGGGTACAAAGTTGGACCAGGACTTGGGAATAAAAAACAGTTCTTATGCCTTCTAAGAATCTTCATTTTTTAAAAATTCAGCACATTATACTTATTTATAATTTTATTTTACAACATCACCTTCCAAAAGGTCATGAGAATCAATAGAAAACAATTTCGGCTTTAACTGGGAGCAAGAAGGGAAACATTGATATCAAAGTGGATTTGATAAAGAATAAAGTAGCTATATGGGGGACATGAGCTAGAGTCTTAATGACTCATTTTGAAAGTAGCTTTTTGGAAAAGTTTAAAATATAGAACTTGTCATCTCAGAAATGGGGAAGTCAACAAATGAAGTGTGTCGTCCAGATGAAAATGGAAACTGGTTACTAGTGTTAACCCAGCCTCTCCCATATGTCTGCTAAAAATCTCATGAAAATATAATAGATGAAGACTCACTAAATAAATAAACATAAATAAATAAATAAATAAATAAATAAAAATAAATAAATAAATAAATAAATAAATGCAGGAAATGTATTTCTAGATCTGGTGGAAATTTCACTCATATAACAGCTTTTGGATCAGGATTAGGAGAGGGAAATTGGCAGGCTGTCCATGGGTGACCTCAGGGACAGGCAGAAAGAAGTTAAGAAGTCACATTGTGTCCATTGCACGAGCCTCCTCCAGACCCAAATATGGGGAGATCACGTAGGAAAATTAAACACTTGCATTTAGGGATAAATGGAACCCTGGTTACTGTCTTATCATTTGGTCAAGTTGTTAACTTTCCTAAGCCCAGTTTTCATCATCTACAAAAGGAGATTCACATAGTAATACCTTCCTCTAAGAGTAGCCAGAAAGATAAAATTAGAAGAGCTAAGTCATGCAAAACACCCAGCCTGATGCCTGAAAGACAGTAAACACTCAATAAATATTTATTATTTTTACTCCATCCTTTTGGAAGCTTGATCTTCCAGAGAACAGGAAATTTCTCAAAGGTGGTGGAAAGGAAGTAGGAGGAGGAAGGGCAAGGGCATATACTATCCTAGGAAACAGTCCTTTCCAACAATGTAGAGAGGGGAGGAAAGAGGAAAAGCAGGGCATCCGGAGCAGCATTGCAGAGAATCGGGGTAGAAGAGAGAAAGGACTCCCCTCCATTGATCTGCACCAGATGAAACCCTGCTGCACAGAAGGCTGGATTTGATGCTTGTCAGCCTAATCAAGGCTTGTCAGGTAAAACACACAGGGAGCCCAATTATATTTGAATAATAGATGATTTTTAAATTATTTTAGCATAAATACAGCTCCTACAATATTTGGAACACACTTACACTAAAATACTCATTGTTTAATCGTTTAAACATTCAAATTTAACTGGGCATCTTATATTTTTATTTGCTAAATCTGGCAACCCTATTTTAACCTCTGGCTTCAGTTGTTAGGAGGAAGTTTGACTTGTAAAGAAGTGGAGAGTGAATAAAGCCGCAGGAAATGCACACACCCTGACACTTGGTAAATACTGATTGAGTCTGGATCTCTCCTTCTAAGAAAGTAAAAATGCTAATAGCAAAATGGAAACAGCTCTGGAAGCAGCAAGGACAAGAATTCATGCTGCAGTATAGAAAATCGTAAAGAGGGTTTGAAAACTAGAGAAGCATTTCTTTCCTTGGAGGAAAAGAACAAAGAGGTGAAGTTATGAAACAAAAAGCATAGATATGAGACATAGAAAATGGAGATGAAGTCTCAAATGACATGAAATCAGAACAATTATGGTATATGTAAAAGTAGATAATTAACAAAAACTTTATGAGGGGGAAGAGAGAGAGATAGAGATAGAGACAGAGATAGTAGAGATAGAGATGAGAGAGAGAGAGAGAGGTATCTAGGAAGTGCTTGTAGGACATTTGGAATAAACTAGGATTCCTTCCAGATACTTCACTTGTGTTAACTTACTTACTTTACTTATTTACTTACTTACTTACTTACTTTGTTAAATAATTTATTTACTTAGGTGCTGAGGATTGAACCCAGGGACATTCTACCTCTGAGCTACATCCACAGCCCTGTTTTACTTTTTAATTTTGAACAGTGTCTCACTAACTTGCAGATGTGCTCACTAAGTTGCTGAGGATGTCCTTGAACCTGGAGGCTCCCTCAGCCTCTCAAGTACTGGGATTATAGGTATGATTCACCATACCTCGCTCTGTGCTAACTTTTGTTTTTCTGTTTGTTTGTTTGTTTGTTTTGCGGTATTGGGATTGAACTCAAAGGCATTCTACCTCCAAGCTATATCCCCAGCCCTATTTTTTTATTCTTTATTTTGAAACAGGGTCTTACTAAGTTGCGGAGTGCCTCACTAGGTAGCTGAGGCTGGCCTCGAACCCAGATCCTCTGGTCTCAGCTTCTCAAATGCTGGGATTACAAGCGTGCGCCACCACGCCTGGCTTGTGTTAACTTTCTTAACCCTCACAATGATTCTATGAAATAGGTACTATGTGAACTCCATTTTACAAATGGGACAAATAAAACACAGAGATGTCTTTCATTTTGGATTTTCTTTTTAAAATTTTTGACTGAGGTTACTGACCTAGTGGAGGAAAAAGTTAGGATGGAACCCAGACATTCTGGGTCTCTAGAGAATTCTTTTGACTTCAGAGCATGGAATCTAAAAAGAGTATCTCCTTAAAATTTGTGTATGCAAATTTTCTCCTTTGATTTATCATATCCTGGCAACACCATGAAAAGATAGCAACACCAAAAACTCTCCTGGAACTATTTGAATATACAAAATCAATTTTATAAGCATCCAGGCTGCAAGCAAAGCAGAACAGAACAGAAGTTACAGAGGGACATCAATCAGGCCAACCTGAGACTTCTCGGTGATGCTAAATGACAAAAGGCAAGGAAACCATTTTGCAGAGTTTGAAGAAATCTGGTTATGGGTCAAACTGTATGGCCAACCACATTGTGCTTCAGGTGTAAGATGAACAGCATTCAGACATTCCATGATCCGAGCAGGTTCAGAAACCATGCACCACCATCGCACACCATTCTTGGGAGAGTTAGTTGAAGATACACACCTATTTTAAATGATCAAAGGAGTCATCAAAGTTCAAAGCTCAAGTACGGGGGATTTGTGGCCAAGGGGTCTTGCCGTGAGTAGGAAAGCTGATAAACAGAAACATAGAGTTATGGAGTCAAGTCTAAAATGATGGTTGCAAATACTGTTGTGCAACTGAATGCAAATGTCAATTAAAATTCTGGACATGGAAGATATATGATATACAAAAGAATAATTTAATAGACACAGTCTGGTGTGCCAAATCCCAAATTGTATTTTAAGACTGAGAAGTGGGAAGTGGGAAGAAAACTCTAACCTGATTTCTCCTCTAAACTGCGTGGTTGTGGAAGCATTGGAATGTCTCATTGCATTTCTAACTTTGAGATTTAAAGAGACAGCAGTTGACAAGTGCTGATCTGACCTTTATAAACCTCATCTCACACTGAGATCTCATTAGTTCTTTGGGCTCCAACTATAGTGTATTCTTATTGTATTTTATTGAGGTAATCTGATTACACATCACAGTGAGATTCAAAGTGATATATTCATCTATGCACACGGCATCTCTTGGCGTGGTTCCCTCCTAACCTAATCCGTCTACCCCTCCCCATACATACCAGTAAGATTGTTAGTGATACCTTCATATTTGGAAATAATACCATTTGATTTGTTTCTTTTTTAAGCCTTCTTTTCCCTCTCCCTTCCTCTCTTCTCTACCCCTTTCCACTATTGCACTGGTTTCACTTATTATTGTGAAATCCCCTGCCCTTTTTTTCTTCCTATCTTCCACATATGACAGAAAACATATGGCCCTTGACTTTCTGATTTCATTTAGCATGTTCTCTATGTCCATCCATTTTGGGGTAAATGGGAAAAATGAACTCTTATACACTGCTGTTGGGATTGTAATTTAGTGCAACTACTATGGAAATAAGTATGGAGGTACCTAGGAATGGAGTCACCGTATGACCCAGCTATACCACTGCTCAGTATCTTTCCAAAAGAAAGAGTACTATAATGATACATGCATGCCCGTGTTTATAGCAGCACAATTTACAATAGCCAAATTATGGAAACAAACTAGGTGTTTCCATAGATGAATGGAAAGCAAAAATGTGGTATGTATACACAATGGAGTTTTACTCAGCTGTGAAGAAGCACACTGTGTGTGTGTGTGTGTGTGTGTGTGTGTGTGTGTGTGTGTATGTTTTAGTGTTAATGTTGGTTTGTGTTTAAGATTCTAAAAGACATCTTTATACCACAGGCCCTTTTCATCTACTATTCCCTGTGGAAGGAATAGTCCACCTTAATCATCACTCTGGACTTAATGAGTTAGCATATACTTTACTCTTTATATTTCAGGTCACATTTAATTTCTCAGGCAATTTCCCAAAACTTTCCTGTCTCTAAATCAGTTCCCCTTGTCATATGCTCTCTCGAATGGCATTCCTTTCTTTTGGAGCATTTATTAGTGTATAATCATGACTTAATTGATGCAATTACTTGATTAATATCTATTTTCCCCACTGAACTGTTGCCTCACACCAGTAGGGACTTGAGATATTTTTTCTTCTTTATTTTTATGCCTGAAGCCTAGCATAGTATCTGCCACATAGGAGGCAATTAGTTTGTTGGGTAAACTCACAGAGAATATAAAACAAATAATACATAGTCCAAACTAAAGAACAGATGACATAAATCTCAAAGAAGCATTGAAAACAGCAAGCACAAATGTAGATGATTGAAGAGACAGTAAATATTTCAGTTATGACATTGAACAGACATAGTCTAAGCTGGTCAATTAAAGCCAAAAATCTCAAGAATACAGAAAAACAAAAACAAAACAAAACAAAAAAACCTACAGCACTGAACAAGATGCTGCTACCTCAAGTAACAATTTTAAGCATATCAAAAGAAGAATAAAAAGTTGAGTGATCAAGATAGAGCAGGAAAATGTAAAGAAAAAAATATCCAGTGATAATAAATTCAGACATAAAGAATTCAAGTTCTTCTTTAAAACACTCGTGTAGGAAAGAAGACAAATGGAAAGATTTTATTGTTTTAGGATACTTTAAACTCTATTTATCAGTCACATATTTGTGTCAGTGGAAAAGAGATATTGATAACCTAAATAATAAAATATTGAGATGAATTATATATACATATATGTGTATATTAATATGTAATTAGTTATATTACATATTTATAAATACATTGAGGTTGTGTTTCATCTAAGAGAAAGTACACTTGCTTTGAATATCTCATGGAACAATAAGAAAATATTATTTTAACTGGGACATAAACACATAAAAAATGAATATTGCAATAGCCATATATGGCAAAGCTATATTATCTATCCATTATACCATTATGAAATATTTTCATAATTATAAATTTTAAATATTCTCAAGATTGAAATTTAAATATAGTTGCCCTGAATTATTATTGATACAAAGATGAATTTGACAAACTAAGAGTTTAAAATAAAAACCTCCAAAAAGAAAACTTAATAGATGCAGCCAAAGCTATTCTCAAAAAGAAATATAAAGTACTAAATAATTCTTTTCTTAAATATGAAAGAATTGAAGAATAAAGCAGTCCTAAGGAGAACTGAAGGATGATGATAAAATCAGAAAACAATGACTTTAGAAAATATAACTCAAAAAACCATTTTTTTCAAAAGACAAAATGGGTAAAAATCTTGAAAATCTAACCAGTAAATATAAAAAAAACTTAATAACCTTAGAAATAAAAAAAGGTTCTATGAAAAATTCCATTGTAGATATTTGGGCTTAAAAATAGAATATTGTGAATATATTCTATTTTAATAAAATTTGAGAATAAAAGTGAAATGGAAGAATTGGTAGGAAATTTTCAAACTGGCTAAGGAGGAAACAAGTGAACTAAACAATAACATGATAGAGATTGAAAGTCTTAGTAAATAACAAAATTGTTTCCATATCTGAAAGCAATTTATAATGAATTCTCTGATTCTTTCCAATAATGGTCATTTTTATTTGATGTATGCTATTCTAGAACAAAAAATAAATTTAAGAATAACTTGCCTTCTTTAAGCAGGACTTTTTTAAAATTTGCAATAATTATTAGCATAATATCTAGCTCTAGAGTTGACTTTTTATATGAGGAAGAGAGATGAATAAAAGCTGAATCCCAATCCACTGTCTCCTTAGATGGACATTAGCAAGAAATGTAACAAGATGAAAAGGCAGAGAAGGTGGAACCAAGGACCCTGGACATAGAAAGAAAGAGATAACATTTTACTATCTACTCTAATAGGAATCAAGTCAGAAGATTTACACAGGTTGTCTGTATAGTCTTGGACAGGGTTGTATATCCATTTGCACAAATGAGAAACTAATCCCAGAGACCTTAAGTAATGTGCTCACAGATCACAAAGGTAGTAAATGGCAGAGCTGAGATTTGAGGACAGATTCATCTACTCCAAAGTTCTCAGGAGTTCACCAGGACATCAAAGTTGAGCCAAGGACAGATGGAGGAGAAAAGTCATTAGTGCAAAAACACTACTTTGTAAGTAGAAAGACAAAATGACATTTCTGGAGCGATATATTCACAGGCTCATCATTCTTTGCATGTGGGGATCTTTTGAAGTTTCATGCTCTTTCTTCCAAGGCTGGGTCTGCTTCCTGTTAACGCTGTCAAGTTGTTTTGTTAAATAGCTAATGCATGATACCCAACTGACTCCCATGATAGCACTAAGTTAGTAGCAGTAATGGAAGATAAATGCTTAAATTCTGGATCCTTATGAAAGCTGTGCAAATTTTATCTTCCCAGGTCCCCAAGTTAAGAATCATGCTCCATAGGAGAGTCATTTTCTGAGTGTCACTGAGATTACAAAGCTTTGTCAATGGTGTCTGAGTTTAAGAACTCTAACAATTATTTTCTTCTTCTTCTTCTTTTTTTTTTGTACTTGGGATGGAACCCAGGGATATTCTGCCTCCGAGCTATACTCCCAGTCCTATTTTATCTTGAAACAGGTTTTACTACATTGCTGAGGGCTTTGATAAATTTCTAAGGCTAGCCTCACCTGCAACTCTCCTATCTTGGTCTCTCAGGTACTGGGATGGCAGGCATGCACCACACCTGGCTAAGACATCTAGAAAAAATCAAACTTTTGTATAAAACCTGTGGCAGATTGTCCTAAAGACAGCAACATCAATATATCACTTCCCTGTGTTCTTCTTACTTTGTGACACTGTGCTCTCTTATTGAAAGATGGAGGTCAGCTGTAGTTGAGTGGAATATTCTGTATATGTCTAATTGGTCCATTTGGTTTATAGTGTTCTTTATGTCTGAGACATCTTTATTGATCTTTTTTTCTAGAAGATCAATCTAGTGGTGTGAAAGGAGTGTTGAAGTCTCCCAATAATATTGTATTGGGATCTATGTGAGTCATAATTTCACAAAGCATTTATAAAAGTGGTTACAGTTATGATTGGGGCATAAATATTGACTATCATTATATCCTTTTGTTGGATTCTTCTTCCTGCCAGTAAAAAATGACCTGCTTTATCTTTTCTGATAAGTTTAGGCTTGAAGTCTATTTTGTCTGATATGAGAGTTGCTTCCTCTCCTTGTCTTTGAGTTCCATTAGCATGGATTAACTTGCTCTAGCACTCTACCCTTAGTTTGTGAGTATCTTTACTTGTAAGGTGCATTTCTTGCAGACAGTATATAGAAAGATTAAAATTTTTAATCCATCTTGCCACCTTGTGTCTTTTCATTGGGGAGTTGAGGCCATTGATATTCAGTGTGATTATTAAGAGATGACTTTTAATTCCTAATATTTTACATTGCAACTTCTGTTTGAGGTACTGTTTGTTTTTCTTTGCTTAGTTGTTCATTTGATGGAAATCATCCTTTCTCTGGTTCTGGCATTTATTTTTTATTTCTTTTTTGTAATCGATCTCTTTGAGTATTTTCTCTAGTGCTGCTTTGGAAGATAAAAATTCTTTCAGCTTCTGTTTGTCATGGAAGATTTTTATTTCCTTGTCAGATTTAAAAGATATCTTTGCTGGGTATAGCAGTATTGGCTGGAAGTTGTTTTTTGTTTTGCTTTGTTTTTTTCAGAGTTTTAAATATGTTGCTCCAGGTCCTCCTGGCTTTCATAACTTGATCTGAGAAGTCTGAAGTGATTCTTACTATTTTGCCTCTTGGTCTTTTACTCTCATTGCATTTAAAATTCTCTCCTTTGGCTCTACATTAGTCAATTTAATTATTATGTGGTGTGGTGAACCTTTTCTCTGATCTTATCTAATGGGGATTCTATGTTTCCTATACCTGTGTGTAGACCTTGTTTTCTGTGTTTGGAAAATTTTCTGATATTATTTCTCTGAAAATGTTTTTTTTTTAATTCCCTTGGTTTTGGCTTCTTGGATGTCTAGCTCTTGCAGTCAAATTGATTTTTTAAAATTACATACTGTGCACTCATATTTGGAGTAGTCATCTTCTAAGAGTGAGATTCTGTTTTACATGTGGTCTGTTCTACCATTGATGGTTTGCATTGCTGTCTTCATTTTATTTATTGCATTCTTCACTTCCTTCAGAGCTTTTTTAAAATTCCTATTCAGTGTATCAGAGTCTTTGTTGATTTGATCTTTCATTTCTTTCAGGTTCTCTCTGAACTATTTTCTGAAATCCTGTATTATTTCTACTATTAAAGTTCTGGGAACATACCGACATAGAGGGAGACAGTGTTTCAGATGATCTTGACTCAGAATTCAACCATTGGGAATACTGTTTCATGGCAAGAGGACAAAAGAAGCAAAAAAATCAACAAAATGAAAATTAAAATGCAGTGGAACCAGAGCCATAAGAGAGAGCAAAGGACTGTAAAGAGCTTCACATGTCTCACCATGTGAGTTGAGGGCAACAGCAGCAGAATCTTGGCATGGCCATGATGGGGCTGGTGGCTGCCAGCACCATGGCTCCAGGGACCTCCAAAAATGAAGCAGTAGATTTTAATGAATCCAGCAATGACAGATCATCACCAAAAGCAGTCAGCATTTCTCTCCGTGCTCGACAAAGACCTGGTACCCATATGACCCAGCCAGATCTTATGGCAGAAGCTGAACCCATCTCTTCCTATGGGTGCCCAGAAGGGTGCTCATGAAGATCAAGATGGTAAATTAATAAGCCATCTCAGTGGGAGACCACCCTGCATGGTCACAAGGACTTGTATGGTAAGGAATTGGCTCCCAGGGTCTGAGACTTTGTAAATCACCTCTGCAGAGGTGGGGGTAGGGACTACTGTCAGACACAGCAGTAATATAAATTAACAGACAGCCCCTAGAGACATTTGGTGGGAGGGACCTACAGTTTGCAATTTACCAAACCCTGATAGGGTGTCCAGGGATTGCCACAGGACACCTAGCTGGGGTATAAGTGGGGAGAAACAACTTAATCTACCAAGTTGCAGGCTTAGAAAGCAATAAACTTGCACCTTGCTGTGTTTGGATGCTACAAACACCAGAGCAGCAGTGGTGTCCCTGAAGCTAAAAAACTAAGCTACCCAACCCCCAAGCTTAGAACTCAGAGCTTGGACTTGGGCAGAGATCGGCAGATGGCCATGCCTGGAGGCTAGAAGGCCAGGGCTCTGGCAGGATTTCACTCAATCATAGCTACAGACTGAGAACTCAACACTCTCTCCACCAGCAGAGTTTGTGCCTGGCATGTATGTATGCTAGTGTCTGACAGTACTTCACATAATCAGATCAGTGGAGGTGTCCCAGAGACCATCAAAGCTTAGCAAGCTGGGCCACGACCTCAGAACATAGCACTCACTGACTTTGCTGAGCCTAAGACTACTGGCCACAGAGGCCAAAGGTCAGTGTTCAGCAGTATCACAGGCTCACAAACAGCAGAGCAGTGGTGGTGTCTGTGGGGCACTAAATACCAACCAGCAGGCTGCAGGCTATGAACAGAACATCATATTCTCTGGCCCTGTAGAGTTTGGCTCTGGACAGCATGGTAACATGCAGCCAATTGGAATACAGGAGTTTCTGATTCGGCATACAGGGGACAAACTCAAAGATTTGATTATATGAGTCAGATTGATAGAGGCAAATATATATCCTTAACATTGACCTTATTATAAAGGGAAAATAAATATATACAGAAGTCACAAACAAAGAGGAAGACAATGAGACAACAGAAATAGAAACTTGAGAACTCTGAAAATATGAGAATGAGGAACAGTGAGGAAACTCCCACAACTCAACAACAAGGAAGATCACCAAAACTGATCTGCAGGAAATGCAAGAAGGAGATTCAAATTTTGATCTTCAATATGATGAAAGGCCTCAAAGTAATTGTACAGAAAATTAAGGAGAAAATTGAGGCTGTAAGAAAGAACCAAAAAGAGGCTTTGAACAAAATAAAGGAGTCAATAAGTGAATTAAAGACTGCAATAGAAACCAACTCTGGCAGGCTAGATCACATGGAAAACAGGTATATTACTTTTGGAAGACAGTTCATTCAAAACTGAAAGCACAGCCAACAATATACAGAAGACATTACAACAACATAACCTAAACATCCAAGAAATATGGGACAATGAGAAACATGCTAACTTATGGATAAAAGGCATTGAAGAAGGTCTAGAAGCACAAACCAAGGGTACCAGAAACCTCTTCAGAGAAATAATTTCAGAAAATTTTCCAAACATAGAAAAAGACTTAGACAACCACATATAGGACACATTCAGAACACCATTAAGACAAAATCAAAGAAGAGCCTACCCACACCATGTAATAATCAAAATGACTAACATGGAGGCCAAGGAGAGAATCTTAAAAGCAGCAAGAACAAAAGAACAGGTGACATTCAGGGGAAAAAGAACAGAAATCACCCCAGACTTTACAACCCCATTCATGGGATGGGTATAATATACTGCAGACTCTGGAAGAAAACAACTTCTAACAATACTACTATATCTAGAAAAGATATCACTCAAAATTGATGGGGAAATAAGAAAGTTCCAGACAAGCAGAAACTAAAAAAATTCATGACTACCAAGCCAGCACAAGAGAAAATATTTAAAGAAAGAAAACACAAAGAAGAAAAAATAAGCAAATTCCAGAACAAGAGAAGAGGCAAACTCCACCAGGTGAGCATCTAAGCAAAGAAGAAATAACACTACATCAAACAGAAAATAGAACTAAAATTACAGGAAACAAAAATCATATCTCAATAATAACACTGAATGTCAAAGGTCTTAACTCCTCAATTAAAAGACATAGACTGGCAATGTGCATTAAAAAAAACATAATACAAGTATATGCTGCTTGCAAGAAACTTACCTTACAGCAAAAGACATCCATATGCTAAAGGTAAAAGGACGGAAAAAGATATACCATGCAAATGGAGATCGAAAACAAGCTAAAACACATCAGAGGAGACAAAGCAGGTCACTCTTTATTAGTAAAAGGAATAATCCAACAAGGAGATATAATGATAGTATACATTTAAGCCCTCAATGTGGGTGCACCCACTTTTGTAAAAAACAAAACAACAACAAAAACTCTTTGAGACATCACGTCTCAAATAGTCCCAAACACAAAATATTGGGAAACTTCAACTCACCACTCATGCCACTAGATCAATCTTCCAGAAAAAAAGATGAGTAAAGACTCTTCAGACCTAAAGAACACTATAAACCAAATGGATCTAATAGACACACACAGAATATTCCAATTAGCAACAGCTGAATACACATTTTTCTTAGGTGCTCATGGGGCACTCTCCAATATAGATTACATTATGGGCCACAAAGCAAGCACCAGCAAAATTTTTTAAAATATAATATAATTCCCTGGGTCTTCTCAGATCACAACAGAATAGAACTCAACAACAGGAAGGGCAAAAGAAATTACAAAATACATGAACACTGAATGATACACTCTTGAATAAGGACTGGATCAGAGAAGAAATGAAAAAATTCCTGGAATTAGATGAAAATAGATACATGCACCAAAATCTATGTAACACTTTGAAGGCAGTGTTAAAAAGAAAATTTATAGCACAGAGTGCCCACATAAGAAAAACACCTAATGACACACCTTAAGGACCTAGAAAAACAGGAACAATCTAATCTCAAAGTCAGTGGAAGGCAGGAGATAACAAAAATCAATGAAATAGAGAACAAAAGTAAATAAATAAATAAATAAAATGATCAACAAAACAAAGAGTTGGTTCTTTGAAAAGATTAACAAGATTGACAAACCCTTAGAATGGCAATCATCAAAAACACAGACAATAACAAATCTAGTAGGGGTGTGGAGAAGTGGGAACCCTAATACATTGTTGGTGGGATTGCAGCTTAGCACAACCACTGTGGAAAACAGTATGGCGGATCCTCAGATGAATGAGAATGAACCTACCATATGATCCAGCAATACCACTACTGGTTATCTACCCAAAAGAATGGAAACCAAACTATCAGACCAAAGCATGTATATCTATGTTTATAGCTGCACAATTCACAATTGCCAAACTGTGGAACCAGCCAAGATGTCCATCAACAGATGAATGGATTACAAAACTATGGGATATGTACACAATGGAATTTTACTCAGCCATAAAGAAGAACAAAATCATGTTATTTGCATGGAAATGGATGGAACTAGAAAACATTATGTTAAGTGAGATTAGTCAGTCACAAAAAGTTAAAAATCATATGCTCTCCCTAATATGTGGAAGCTAGGGAGAAAATGGGACATAAGAGGGACTCTAGATGAAGAAGGAGAAGCCTTAGGTGAGCAAGGAAGTTGACTTAATGGAAGGTGATGGGGGGAGGGGGGACACCCTAATGCACATGGTGTACTTTCACAAACGTATCAAAGTCAATCACTAAACTGACATGAAAAGGAAGAAGTGTGGTGGGAATTGGGTAAGTGTTAAATGAGAGATGTGTGCATGTATGCCTCTACCAGCTTGTACCTAACAAAGATGTATGATTACAATGCACCAATAAAGAAAAAAAGAAAAAAAATTCAATTACAATTATAATGCCATTAATGTAATTTTAAAAATATGAAAGTACGATGAGTATCATTGTGAAACAAAAATATATGTAAATTATTTTAAGAAGCACATTAGATAGCTATAAAATGTAGATATCAATCAGAGTAGAAACAATGGGATAAAGAATGAGAGATAAACAAGAAAAAAATACAAAATGGATCCTGCTTCTAAAAATTGCAATATTCTCCATACTAAGATTTATGATCCATATAATTTTGTGAACTTATCAAATGTAAAAACAAAAGATGAACAAAATAAAGTCACACCAAAAAATAAAAAACAAATAAATAAAAAATAAAAAGCCTGCCATCAAAGAAAAGCCCAGGCCCAAATGGATTTCCAGATGAATTAAACCCAACACTTCATAAGTTATTCCATGAAATCAAAAGAGATGGAATTCTTGCAAACTCCTTCTATGAGACCAGCATCACATTAATACCAAAATCAAATAAAGATACCTCAAGAAAATTATAAAAAAAATTATTGATGAACATAGATGCAAAAATTCTAAACAAAATATTAGCCATGCACATTCAAAATCACATCAAGAAAATTGTACATCATGACTAATGGTGTATAATTGATTTCATCCCAGGAAAGCAAGGCTGGTTCAACATATGCAAATCAATAATATATTATTTACCACATAAATAAAACTAAAGATAAAAATCACATGATCATCTCAATAGGTCCTAAAAACATCATTTGACAAAATTCAACACCCATTCATGTAAGAAACACTGCAGAAAATTGGAATAGAAGGAATATACCTCAATATCATTAAGGCAATATACAATAAACCCAAAGCCAACATCATACTGAATGGAGAAAAGACAGCTTTTTCAATATGTAATGCTGGGAAACTTGTCATTTAATTTAGAAAAATAGAACTAAATCCTTACCCCTCATTCTGCACAGGAGTCAATTTAAGATGGATTAAAGACCTGGAAGTTAGACCAGAGAATGTGAAGGTCCTAGAGGAGGGCAGAGTCCAACACTATAACATATTGGCACAGATAGACACTTCCTCAACAAGATCCCCAAAAGCCCAGGAAATTAAAACAAGAATTAATAAGTGATATGGCATTAAATTAAAAAGTTTCTGCACATCAAAGGAAACATCAATAGTCTAAAGAGAAATCCTATGGAATAGGAAAAGATTTTCATCAGTTATCCCTCTGATAGAGGACTAATATCTAGAATATACAAAAAACTTAAAAGACTTTATGCTAAAAAAAAAAAAAAAAAAAACAAATAACCCAATCAAGAAATGGGCAACTGAATTGAATAGACACTTTACAAAAGAAGAGATACAAATGGCCAATAGATATATAAAAAATGTTCAACATCATTAGCAATCAGGGAGATGCAAATCAAAACTGCACTGAGATTCTATCTAACCCCAACAAGAACGGCAATCATCAAGAAGTTCATAAACAATAAATGCTGGCAAGGATGTGAGGAAATTAGAACTCTTCTACACTGTTGGTGAGATTGCAAATTAGTTCAGCACTATGGAGATCAGTGTAGAGATTCCTCAGAAAACTGTGAATGGATCTACCATATGGTCTGGCTATACCATCCCTGGGTATCTTTCCAAAAGGTCCCAAATCAGAGAACTACAGTAATGTATGCATACCCATATTCAAAGCAACACAATTCACAATAACCAAATTATGGAACCAACCAAGATGTCCATCAACAGATGAATGGATTATAAAATTACAGACACAGTGGAAATACACACATTAGAATTCTACTAAGCAATAAAGAACACAATTATATCATTTGCAAGAAAATAGAAGGACTTGGAGAACATTATGCTAAGTGAGATTAGCCAGTCACAGAAAGTGAAAGGTTATATGTTTTCTCTAAAATGCACAAGCTCGGGAGTAATGGGGATACTAGAGGGACTCCAGATAATGAAGGAGAAACCTCACTGGAGCCAGGAAAGTGGTCTAAGGGAAGGGGAGAGAAGAGAGTGAGGTTCATTAATGTAAATACTACCATCAACTATGTGGACATATATGAATATACCAATGTTAAACTTAGAACTCTGTATGGGAAAAGGGAGAGATGAGGAGGCAGTGGGGGGACATCAAGTGCCGTGTGCATGTATGTCACTATCAACATGATTTACACTATGATGGGAGACTATAATGCACTAATAAAAGCATAAAATTAAAGAAATAAGATATGAATAGCTGGTGGCCACCACCTTACCTTCAGTCTTCTGGGACATAAACCTAGAAGCCTTGTGACCAATGGACAGATTTCCTGGTAATGCAGGGAAATAAAGGGTAGAGTTCAGGGACAGTTGTCCAGACCTCTTGGAGAAGAATCATCAGAAAAATGTGACCTCTCAAAGACTGTTTGTATCACATCACAAGAAGTAACACTGGATTTGAGGTTGGGATGGGTAAACAAAATTGCACTTTCTCCCACTTTCGTCCTTTACTCTCCTTGTGAGACTATAACGTGCCAATAAAAGCATAATAAAAAAAATAAAGTTCTGGATTCTCCTTCTGGTATTCTCTGGCAATCTATGTTGGTGGGTTCTCTTGTTGTGGGGACACAGTGTTTCCCTGCTATTCTTCTTTCTCGAGATTTTAGGTTTCTTAAGTTTATATCTTTTTCGCTTTCGATGTCTTTCTCTCACTCTCTTTATAGTATCTTATTGTGGAGGTAGATATTTACTTCAAAGTATACCTTAACAGTGAATAGCCTCTGCTATATGGGTATTCACAGATTTCTGTTGAGTATTTATGACCTTTTAATGCCAACTTTGAGGTCTGTGATGCTCACTATTGTTCTTGAATCTCTGATTTTTGCTTTTTGTCCCCTTTTTTCAGTCTGGGTATTTAAAGGTGTCCTTTTAGGTATTTTTGAGTTTCTCTGTCTTTAATTCCTACCTCCAGTGAAGGTAGTCTGAGATGTGGAATGCCGCTCAGCTTGGAGTTCGACAAATAAAATAAAATAAAGAATTAACTCTTTTCTTTCATATTTCCCTTATGTACAAAAACACTTGGAATGATTTTGAAAAAGTCACAATCTGAGCCAGGTGTGGTGGTGCACGCTTGTAATCCCAGTACTAGGGAGGCTGAGACAGGAGGATCACAGGTTCACAGCCAGCCTCAGCAACTTGTGAGAGGCCCTTTGCAATGTAGTGAGACCCTGTTTCAAAATAAAGAATAAAAATAGGACTGAGGATATAGCTCAGAAGTAGAATGTCCCTGGGTTCTATCCCCAGTACCAAAAGAAAAAAAAGTTACATCTGGGGAGAAAATAAAATGTATGCATAATCTTACAACCCTGGGATTATCACTATCAAGTCTTCTTTGAGTATGCTTTACATGTCTCTGGTAAAAATTACAATGCCCATTCAACTTTTAAAAAAGCTTTTTAATAAGGTGTAATACACACAGAAAAATGTGCAAGTCAAATGCACAGTTTTGTGATGTTTTTCCCTGTGTATGGTGCTAGGGATCAAATCCAGGAACTCATGAAGGCCAAGCAAATGCTCTTCCACTGAGCCACATCTCCAGCCCTCATTTTCTTTTCTCTATTCAGCCCAACAAAATTGCAATATTTAGTCCATGTATATTTAATATAACCATTGATTCATTTGGATTTAAGAATACTACCTTCTCTTTGTTTTCTATTTCTTGTTTCTTTGTTCCTTTATTTTCCTATTTTATTCTTATTATGATAATCACATTAAATATTATTGTATTTCCATCGCTTTGCCTGTGTGCTTTTTTGGATTCAGTATCAGTGGTCATCTGAAAATTTCAATATGCAGACTTTACTTATCAATATCTCCCTTGAATTAACTTTCGTCAATTCCCGAACAATGCAAAGATTAAGCAATGCAGTCAGTTTAAGACTGAATTTTGCTCACTCCCTTCCAATCTTCATGCTGTTGTCATATTCCCTACTGATGGTTCTTTTCATTCTTTACTGAGATTCCTACTTCCATTTGGAGATGATGAATTCTGCCAAATTTTTACCTAAAAAATGTTAAGGGATATTTTCCCTAGGGATAGAATTTAAGTTGGCAGTTATTAACTTTAAGCCCATTTTGTTCCATTGTCTTCTACCTTTCACCATTTTTATTGAAAAGTCAGCTATATGTCTTATTACTCCTTTAGGAGTATTATCTTTTTTCCTGTCTAGTGGTTTTCCATTTTCTATTTGTCTTTCATCTCTAGAAGTTTCTATGATGTTCCACAATATTTTTCTTATGGTTATCTTGCTTCAAGTCCTTAGAGCTCTTTGAGTCTGACTTGCTGTCACTTACCAATTTTGGAAATTTTTCAGCTATTGTCTCTTCAAATGCTGCTTCTGCTCATTTTCTCTTTTCTTTCCTTTTGGGATTCCACTTTATGTACATTAAACCTTTTCAATATTTATGCTGTTTCCTGTGATTTGTTTTATTTATCTATGCTTCAATTTGTATATTTTGAACTGACATATCTTTTTACTGTGCTTATTAAAGCAATCATATTTTTTCAGTCTGAATTTTCATTTAATTTTATTTATAAAATCCAGAACTTTACTGAAATTCTCTACCTTTTAATTTACTTTTTTTTAAGCATGGAAAGCATACATTTTTAAAGTCCATGTTTGGAAACTCCAATTGCTATATTACTTTTAGTTTTCTTGCTATTGTCTGTCTTTTTCTTTTAGTCATATGATCCTGTTTCCTGGCACAACTAGTAATTTTAGACTGAATGTTAGATGTTTTGTTCGAAAAAAATTGTAGAGGTACTGGATGGTTGTATTTTCCTCCCCCAAAATGAACTAATTTTCTTTTTGAGTATGGACAGATTACTTCAGTCCAATCAGAGAGTAAGATAATTTGAGACTTTTGGTTTACCAGAGCTTCCTTCTTCTTGAAATTTAATTTTTATTTTATCAGTTGTATAAGGCTAATGGAATCTCTGCTTAGCCTTCTAGCTCCTTACAAGCTATTTCAAACTCATACACTACTTTATTATTGGGAAATGACTCAGAAAAATCATGCTGAGAATGTTGAGTCCAATTTTCTGTTTCTCATTCTACCATAATCTTGACCCCTCAACTGCTGGCTGCATTGGCAGGCCTGAACTTTGATTTTGTTTCTACAACCCATTAATACTACCAAAATATTTAGTCTTCATTTTTTAAATGCTATGTCCTCATTGTAAATCAGCAAATGGTCTAGAGAGGGAAAGTAGTGGCAAATGTACACACACAGTTTACCTTGGTGACTTTTTCTTCTGTCTGTGACACTGGTCTGTTAAGTAGTAGATATCTTGGTTACCTGTCCTCAAGAAGCTGGGTTTTTAAAATCTATGTTATCTAGCAACTATAAATGGTTGCATTTTGTGGACAGCTTAGTCTGATACAGGATAGCCCTGGATCAGGTTATACCTTCTTAGCCAGAAATAAGTCTTGCATTTAATTTTATAATATACATTTCCATCAAAGTACATATTGGAAATGTTTTTCTGTGTTATTGAAAAAAATCAAACATATCCTTCAGGGGCTACATAGCACACCATTATAATGAATATATCACAATCGACCATACCAATTCCCTGATATTTGAGTGTCTTCAGGATACTTCCAATTTTTTTACTATTTCTAGTTATAGAAAGACTTTTGATATGTTTCCATAGATTTTTTTATGTTTTGTGTGTACAAGGTTGCATCTGGTATATGATATAAAATGTGTATGTATGAGCAACTGCTAAAATTTGTATGCCAATCAAATAAATGGAAAGTTTATGTGAGATAAGTAAATTCAACATGACTTTCAAAGATTAATGTGTTCTTCAGAAGAAATTGATAGATTTTTCTGTAAGCGAAAGAGTTATCGGTTTAAATCTGAGTTTTATCACTGTGCTGACTGGTATACTCTGGGAAAATCACTTAACTACTCTGAACCTGTTCCCTCATTTCTTAAAAGTAGATAATATCCATCTGACAGAGTTGTGATTTTAAAATAAATAATTATCCATACATCCATAAATAATATATATATATATATAAATAATGTCCATACATCCAGAAGCTCTCCAAAAACAATTTAAAAATATTAAGCACCTATATAATTAAGCATTGAGAATATGGGCAAGTTAAGTTTGTCCTTATGTAAAGTTTGCATTATAAAGGGATTAAGACAGACAATAAACAAATATGTGACATAATTTTAGATAGTAAGTACTGTAAAGAAAAATAAATTAAGATGCAGGCTAGAAGATTATTGTAGTGTTTTTTAGTCAACATCCTCTCTGCTATAATCCAAAGACCTGACCACATACCATAGATGAAGAAAGATTTATTTGCTCATGGTTTCCTTGGGGACTTGGGGGTTCAGTCCATGTGAGGCCGGGGACAGCAGATCTCAGAGCATGGCTGGGGCAGGAAGTGGAGAGAAAGAGAATGCAGAGGCTCTGCTCCTCACATCTCAGGGGGCCAGAAGCAAGAGTGAGAGCAGGAGGAGGAGAAACCAATATATAATCCCCAAGACCACCCTACTCCCCAGACACCTCTCCTTAGCAATCAATCCCTGCTTATAACATAGCTACCTTGTTTCCCTGAGGGGTAGGGGGACATTCCAAACTCAAACAATTACATCGTGATTCTGCTCATTTAGAAAGGTTGTCAGGGAAATTATTTCTGAGAAGATAAATTTGAGTTGAGATGTAGGAAAGCAAGTCATGTGGAAATGTGGGGACAACATTTCCAGATGAGGGTATGGCAAGTGAAGATGTCTTGCAGACAGAAGCTTAATGGGCTTGTGGGAAGGGTGGGAAATCAGTGTAACAGGAATGGAATGAATGAAGAGTGCACAGGAGGTGAAGGCATAGCGGCAGATAGAGACCAGTTGGAGCTGTGCTGTGTTGGCCATGACTTTCAAGAAACCACTGCAAAGTTTGATCAAGAAAGGCATCTGATTTTAGTTTTTGCATTCAAACATTCACTTTGGCTCCTGCAGGAAGAATAGTTCAGAGTGCAAATGGGATGCTGCAGTTTTCTTTTTCCTGCATCACAATATAAAACTTAATATTGGGTACATAAATGTGAACAATTAATCATAGCCTTTTTTAATTGAATGCATTGTAACTTTACATCATTTGAGGGTACCAAAAGTTAGAAAAATATGTCATACAACTCTTATTGCCCTCACCACCACGTCCCCCCCCCCTTTACCTCCCAAGTCTTTGAGATTGGAATTGGCAATTCTGTATATGTTCATAGCATTATTTCTACTATTCTATTCTTTACGACTTTGTCCTCTCCTCTTCTCTAATCACCCTCATTCATTCCCTTGAAGTCTCTGCTTATCTATTTGATGTTGCCCTTACTTCTGAATATCTCTCTAGCTTCCACATATATGAGAGAACATACATAATAAGGCCCCCAAAGCTCAGGAAATTAAAACAAGAATTAATTAATGGGATAGCATTAAATTATTTTTTTAAAGAAGCTGGGGAAATGCCTTCTGAAGCTGGCTTCAAAATGCCTGTCTCTCAATTATGAGTTCTCCAGTGAGGAGAGACAAAGCAGAGGAAGCCAAACTACTTTTGTAGTTAGTTGAGGTTCATTCAACAGCATTTCAAGTTCCCAAGTAAACAATGACATGTCAGGATTTTAAAATGATTTTGAAAATGAACATCAACCAATAAATATC
>PVLC010015587.1:0-37040 GCA_004027655.1 Graphiurus murinus
GGATAAACAAATCAGATACCAATAAGAAAGGAAGTTTCCAAGTAAACACCAGAAGGAAAAGAAGTATGCTACCTGGGTAAATATCTAAAGAAGAACATTTGAGGAGGAGGGGCAGCAAGAGCAAAGGTCCTGAGGCAGGAATGTGCCTTATGTTATTGTGCATTATGTTATTCATAACAAATGTGCATTGTGTTATTTATAACAAATTAACAAATGAACTTCATGGAGCGTGTGTGGCTTAGTAAGAGGAATAGTAGGAGATGTGGTCAGAGAGATAATAGTGGGCCAGTTGGTACATCAGGTAGGGGCTTGTACGTCATAGTAAGAATTTTGGAGGGTTTGAATAGTGGTGCAACATGATCTGACTTACATTAAGACCCTTTTGTGTGGTGTTGAGAATAGACGATTGTCAGGGAGAAGCAGGAGAAGGTGTTCAGCAAGGGCAGCAGCATGGAGAACAGATGCTAGGGTTTGGATACGAGTGTCCCCCAGAGAAGCTCATGTGTTGGCAACATTCGGAGGTGAAATAATCGAATCAGGGCTGTAATCTCGTTAGTGGATACATTCATTGATGCATTGATAATTTGAATGGATTTACTGGGTGGTAACTGTGGGCCGATGGGGTGTGGCTGGCAGAGGTAAGTTCCCCAGGGCGTGGCCTTGGGGACCATATCTGTCCCTGGTCCCTTCTCCCTGTCCTCTCTTGCTCTTGTACTTTCCCTCTCTCTCTCTCTCTCTGCTTCCTGGCTGCCACGAGCTGAGCAGCTCTCCTCTGCCACACCCTGCCGCCATGATATTTCTGCCTTGAAGCTGGCCGACCAGGGACTGAACCTCGGAAACCGTGAGCCCAATGAAATCTTTCCTCTCTAAGTTGTTCTTGCCAACTTTTGGTCACCACAATGAAAAAGCTAACTAATATTCCAGATAAGGGGCTAGTGCAATAATCCACAGCACTCTGAAGCTGTGCTAATCAGCTTTCTATCACTGTAACGGATGCCTGAGATAATCAACTTAGGAAGATAAACAGTTGATCTGGGCTCACGGACCTGGAGGTTTTAATTTAAAATTGGCTTCCCTGTCGCTTTGGGGCCTGTGTTGAGGCAGCACATCATGGCAGACACAAGTGGTGAAGCAAACCTATGCACCTCATGGCCAAGGAGAAAACAGAAAAGAGAAAGGGGCTGGGATTCTACTGTCCCCTTTGAGGGCACCTGTCCCCCAGTAATCTAAAATCCTCCCATAGTCCCTGCCTCCTAGAGCTTCCACTGCCTACCAAGTCTCTAACACATGGGCCTTGGAGGCACACTCAAGATCCAGACCATAGCACATGTCCATCTTAATGGAATCATGGTATTGTGTTCTGCCATTGAGAGGCAGCAATATTTTCCTGTGCACCTGTTGTATTTATAGACAGTGGGAGTTAGGGAGGGTATCATTCTGAAAGTCATCCATCCTGGCTTTGTTTTAGTAGTAGATTGTGGAACCATATCACAGTCACGTTTGCATAAACTTTATCTGAGCTCCACTTTTCTGGGAAGTTTTCTCACAAGAGAAGGGAGCACTTTATGTAATAGATTCTCTTTGTCAGTTGTGCTGTAATAGTCCCTGGTGATCAGCCCATGGCCACCAAGACTCCAGGGAAGTGCTGTCCCATTGTGAAAGTTATTGATTCTGACATTATTGGCCAGCACAAAGAAAAGTAGTTTAGTGGGGCTGGTGAGCACCATCAAGAGGCTTCCAGACAGCGAAGCAGTGTTTCAGCTTCTCCTTCAGCAGACAGCAGATGGCACCTGGAAAATGAGCCTGACTACAAGAGACACTGCCCGTGTCCTATCAGCCTGGGGCCTCACTTTTCCTTCTAAACCCTTTTGGTTAGGATTTGCTTCTGACTGCCTTCAGAATTTATGCAATATTTCAAGGTGGCCTGAGAAATTATTTCTGTGTGTATATATTGTTAAATTCTAACTTACTAGATTGAGAGTCGACCTCTGGCATGTGACTTTTACACAAATTGTCGTGGTATTCCCAAATGATACTAGGTGTGTGTGTGTGTGTGTGTGTGTGTGTGTGTGTGTGTGTCTGCATCTTATAGGTAGAGAATATGTATTATGAGTCAAACTTAATAAGAATGTCATAACTACCAAAAGGCTAGAAGTAATCAATTTGCATCAGTATGGCTTAACTGCTGTCTCAAAACTCTCTTTGACTGTCTTATAAGGACCTATGTGATTTGTAACCATTTTTAACCTGAATCAGATCAAATATGAATGGATCGGGTGCAGTTTGGTATCATAATAAGACATCGGTAACATATGCTTAGTTTATAAATCGAGCATATTTGTCAGTTTAATTACAAACATTTCACATTTCCCTAGGTGAAAAAGAGACTAAATGATCCTTTCATATGGTTTTGTATTATAAACATAAAGCAAAAAATGTATCTGTATATATTGAGATATATCAAGATATCTAATTGTATGATTTACCTTACTGTTATCCTCACAATGCTTTTTATCACTGTTAGTCTCCTTGCTATACACAAAAAAAGAGGACTTATCAATGTATAGATTTTACTTTTCTAAAGGATTTATATAACTACCACTTTTACATCCATTGTATTTATTAGTGATAACACTTCAACATTTATCATCTCATTAAATCCTCAGATTAGCTCTGTGGATATAGAAGCTGGGAAGTACAGCTCAATTTTTCAGAAAGGAAACATCAAGGTTTTGGAACAAGCTCTTTGGATTCGGGGGGGAGGAGGCAGAAGGATTGATCTACTTCTGAGCTACTCTCCCAGCCCTTGTTATTCATTATTTTGAAATAGAGTCTTGCTAGGTGGTTGAGAATCTTGCTGAGTTGCTGAGGCAGTCCTCAAACCTGCAATCCTTCTGTCTCAGCCTTCCAAATACTGGGATTACAGGCATACACTAGTTACCTAACTCTTTAGATTCTTAGTCTGGGGCCCTCTCCCTGTAATTTTTTTCAGATTTGTGGTGCTCTAGTAGTAGTAGTAGTAGTAGTAGTAGTAGTAGTAGTAGTAGTAGAAGAAGAAGAATCAACACAGATATTTCACAGCAAGATAAATTTAGTAGCACTAAAAGTGATGACAGTATTCTTATGTTGAGATTTCTAACTGATGCATTTCTGCATATTTTTTCCATGTGTCCTATTTGAAACTTCCATTATATCCAGAAAGCCATCAAAACATGTCTTTTAAGGTTAGATAAGTCATCATAAAATAAGTAAAAGAAGAGAACAGCATATTCCCTTCATAGAAAGTTCAAATGCAGGCAAGATGAAGGTGTGGTGTTAGTAGTCTGGATAGCAAACCCCTTGCTTGAGGTGTGTGACTAGGAAGGGTTTGAATTGATCTGGCTGCTGGTTACACTGATGGTCCTTTGGGGAAGGGTCACTGGCTTTTTACTCTGTAGCAAAATTATTAAATGCCTTCTTTTCCTAAGTGGTAGTTCAGTTTAAATGTTTTAGACTTAAAGGGCAGCTCTTACACATTTATTGTAAATCATATACTGCCGTTTCCCCACAAAAATCGATTACATTTTTGGGTTGATCCTAAGCACATTGCATTTGTTTTGAGTTCCTGGAGCTAGGCAGAATCAGCTGCCTGGGAGCCATGGGGAAACCCGCCATAAAATGCTTGTGGCAGCGACTTTCTTGCTTACATTTTTTAAGGTGTAATGAGAAGAGAGGTGTTGAAGAAAGGCTCTTCAGTGAGGATGTTAATCTGTATCAAAACAGACACTGCTAGAAATGTTTTCATGGAATTCAGATAAGGTTCAGAGTATAGCTTTAGTCAGCTTCTTATAATTTAACAATTTCACACTGATTTTTTTTTTTTTTCCATATAGATGGTTTCAGGAGAGAGCACATAGTTGAACAACAATAGCTCTGTCATTTTTTAAGTGTTCCTTGAGGTCACAGCCCAAAGGAAATAAGGTTCAGACTAGAAATTACTTGCAGCAAAACTAAATTTTAATAAAAATGGAAACTGATGGCCACAGCTATGATGTTTCTCTAGGCTTCAGATGTTAGGCCAAATCCGTAAGCTTTCTGACCACAGTAAAAAATAGGAAAAACTGGCAAAACTTAAAGGATTTTGTTGGTCAGCAAAACCTCCTCACGATTCACAGACCAGGGTCAGGGTGAATCACACACAGTATGGTTCACGCTCAAGAAGATATGCAGTTTTCTTGCAAACCATTGCTTCTGTTAAATGTGATCAGTTCTTAGGCTTTCCTTAGGTCAGTCTAATTTTATAAATAAAATGTATTTTTAAATGTTCCTGCCAGCTCTTTACACATTGTGACTTTCTTTTTTTTTTTTTTTTTTTCTCTGCAGTGTTCTCTGTCTTCATCAGAAGAAGAAAGACCTATTAGCATCAGGAGACCGAAAATACCAACCTCAGGTGACTTCTCTGACCTTAATACTCAGACGAACTGGACCAAGTCACGGCCACTGCCAACACCAGAGGAGAAGATGAGGCAGCAAGCCCAGACAGTCCAGGCTGATGTGGTTCCCATTAACATAACCGGTACGCTTTGCTTTGCGGGCAGAAAGGTTGAGGATGTCCTTGGGAGAATGACTGTGGCCTTTTGTTAGTTCTATGCTCTTAGCATTTCATTTGAACATCGGAGTGAATAGCTGTGGTCTGGCTTCCTGCTCTTTGTTTAATGAAGGGAATACTAAAACTACATATGCGTGTGCATGTTAATGTCTGTCTATCTGTTGCTTGTTAGATTGGACAACAATGGCATCGTCACCAAAGGTTGGCATCAAAGAACTGGATGGCTCAACCATTCATCTAAAGTGTGCCTTTTTTACTTGAATTTATTTTTATTAAGATTCTGGTTATATAGGAACATCTAAATGTGGTCCTGGGTAAGAAAAAAAAGTTATATATTCTCTCCTGAAGTGCTACTCTAAGTAATATTTATAGTTGTGAAGAAATAAATATTTTGTGATGTTTCTGACAGATTTTTTTCCTACCTTTTGTTCTTTCAAGTAGAATAAAGGGAAAATTTCTTGAAATAAAATATATTGAGTCTTAATAAGGTGGTAAAATTATATTTTGATTTTTTATAATTTGAACTTGATAATCTTCAAATAAAAAATTGATTGCTGCCAAACAAGTAATTTTTATACTGTGTTACATTCAGTTGAAATATGACTATTAGTTGCCAAATATGAAATTATGGAATATTATGCTGAGCCTTTAGTTAATTGTGACAATTAAAGCAGCAAGTAACAAGGTACATAAAAGTTCAAAGATGATTTTTCACAAACTTAGAAGAGCTGCTAAAAACCTAATCAAAACTTGCCTGCTTTATCACTTCTGTAGCCTGCAGAGAGCATTGCTCAGTGGCTTGGGGAAGGTATCAAATACAAAATAGGCATATTAAGAGTTAATTGGAGCTGGAGGATGCACAAAGGCCTGAATTCAATCCCCAGCAACAAAACAATAATCGTTTTAACTACTTGACTGTTGCATGTTCTATAGAAAGAGATGACTAGGCTGTCTTCTGAGGCTACTACTAGTAGAGAGGTTTGTGTCATGGCACGAGTGAACTTGTAAGGGCTAAAGCCACTTTGATAATTATTGAACATTTCTTTAAAACCTTATAGTATATTCAGAAATTACATCTAGAATTCTTGTTTCGAAGTCCATGGAAATTTAATAAATAAGTGCATAAACTATTTTCAATTCCATGTGCATTATTTTATATTTATCTTACGTTTACAGAAATTACATGATTTTGATCCATTTTCTTTGTGAGCATTGTGAATCTTCATGATGTGCTTCTCCTTTGCCTTGCTCGCCTCTTTTAGAGATTATTTTCTTAAGTAGCTCTGCTTCAGAACAAAAGGACAAAGTATAGTGTTTATTGCTGATGAAATGCATGGGCACATGTTTTCTATGAGAAAAAAGAATTATATTATTTGATTAAATGCAACAGAAATATAATTATGTTACATATGATTAAATGCCTCAGAAATAGTATTGCAAGATAAAATTTTTCTATGAAATATGATAATCCTTAATGGAATTATGCATTATCTTGAGATTAAGAGATTTTAAATAGAGTAGCATTTCAGGAATAAAGAATTATTTGCAGTGAAATACATTGACACAATAGATGACAGTATAGTACCTTTGGTTGGTGACTATATGCACATGAATTACATTGTATTTAAAAAGAAGCCTTTAAATGTCTCCCAGGAAAGGTGAATGACAATAAAGAAATATCAAAATGCAGTTTTATTTTAATTGAGTAATGGACATTTTGGAGAAATGTCAAAGTTAAATATAATACTTAATTACAGTGATTATTTATTATGTAATTACTTTTTATTTTTTTGTGGGAGTACTGGGGATTGAATCCAGGGACACTCTGTGTCTCAGCTACACCCCTAGTCCTATTTTATTTTGAAACGGGCTCTCACTAAGTTTTGGAGGACCTTGCTAAATTGCTGAGGCTGTCCTCAAACCTGTGATCTTCCTGTCTAACCTCCCAAGTACTGGGATTATAGGCATACACCACCACACCCTACTCTGGCTTCTGCTCTTTAAAGTATACATTTCTAAAGTCCTAGAAGATTTCTGAGATAAAAATGTAGCTTCTTATAGGGAATTATCATGCGCTTTTTTATTTGAGTGAGCATTTACCCTCTAGTCTGGCTTTTAGTAAGATTCAGCTGGGAAAAAATGCCTATAAATGCATCAATATCCAGAGTAAGGCCCACCAGGACTAGAGGTAGAGAACGTTAGCACAGTGGGCTGCTGACTTGAAAATTTGATTTAATCTCTCTAGTTTTAATGCTGCATGGACTTGGCATGTCCTAAAAGTTGAGAAAAAAATATGTTCAAAATAAAAAGCTCATGTAAATATGTTCCATAATCTGCCATGTGAGATAAAATTCCAACACCTGGAAGATAAGTATAGTGGGTACACATTCTGAAACAACTTTTATAAACTGGCTTTGTACTGATGTTTTAGCTACCTATGTTTATTTCTGAATAGTAACCAGGACTAACCAAATGTCATTTTTCAATGAAAGGGAGTGATTTAATTCAACATATACTTATTGAAGAACTGCTTTGTGCCAGGCATTCAGTGGGTGCATAGGGAATTCAGAAGTACATGATCCATGGTCTCTACCTGCAAGAAATGGTCCAGCAGATGAGATAGTCTTCTTGGGTCATGATGCCAGATGAAGATTTCAGTGCCTTTCATGGTGTGTGTTGTGGAAGCTCATCCTCAGATGGTTTCTTTCTTCATTTCCTTGAGACTTGGAGAGTCTTATCTTTTGTTTTATAGTCTGGGAAGCAAAACTGGAGACCACATGCAACTTTCTGTTAATGCTTTTCTCCATTCTTAACGTCTTGATACAAGGAAAATTTTTTTTTGCTGCTGCTGCTGCAGAGAATTACTGCACCCCTGAAGTCATGACTTACTTCTTTTCAGCCTCATTTATGCCATTGCACATAGGTGACCTGTTTACCATGGTGGTGGCACCTTCTGGGTGTTTCAGGCTCTTCTCCCAGTGGGTTCTGGTTTTCTCCATTCAGAACAGAGTTGCAAGGATTTACAAGTTTGCCAGCATGTATTTAGTAAGTCTGTTCCTCAATTGGAGAAATGGGTTTTGATCATTCAGATATTTTATTCTGCTTTGATAAGGGTCACAATTTATTACTATCAAAACAGAAGTTACATTGTCCACAACATATCTATTCGACTGTGTCAATATTGCTAAATGAGTGAATATTTTTATACTTATGTATAAGAATGATGGAAATATGTGATATATTTTAATAAATATATATATTTTAAAATCTCTTTGAGGAAAATAGCCATGTAAAAAGGTCAATGCTGTAAAACTTCCTTTAACCAAACTGGCAAGTCATTTGTTTGCTTGCTTGTTTATTTATTTATTTATTATAGTACTAGAAATTGCACCCAGAGGCATTCTACATCCAAGGGACACCCCCAGCCCTTTATTTATTTATTTACTTATTTTTTTAAATTTTGAAACAGGGTCTCACTAGGTTGCAGAGTCCTGCTAAATTGCTGAGGCTTGCCTTGAAACTGTGATCCTCCTGTCTCAGCCCCCCAAGAACTTAGATTATAGGCAAGCTCCACCACAACTGGCTGTGGCAAGTAATTTAAAGCTGTAACCAATACTGTTACAACTTTTACTATTTTACAGTTTTCTGTGGTGTGTTAATCACACAAGCTTACATTCTAGAAAGAAAACAGTCCCTTGGATGTGGCACTCTGGGCTCCACTGCCGCACCACCTGAAATGTCTGAGTTAAGACTAATTTTAAGAAGCGATCATAAAACAGAGGGAGCAGTTCAGCCTCAATGACAGCAGTGCTACTGGGCCTCATCATGGTAAAAGTACTTCAGCATTATAAGGCTTTTCATGGTTCCTTACAGTTGTGTCTCACTGTGTAACCATTTCCACAGCCTATCCAAATGGCCAGCCTCCTTGATTCAAGAGAAAGCTCTCACTCTTGATGAAGTTACTTGTTTTATCACCTAAAACAAGACGCACTACTGGTCTCTGCTGGATGACCAGGTGGATGGAATACATTTGTTGCCATCACCAGGCACGTATTGACATAAAGAGTGATTTTGGTGACCAGAGGACGTATGTGAAAACACTTCCAAAATGATTCATTTTTCAAATCACACGGAATCATGGTTCCAGTGTGTCCTTAACAAATTAGTGTTTGCTCCTCTGGCTCCTTGCAAAGTGAGACCAAGGTGCGTCCTTGGAAGGACACAGGCCCAGACTCTGGAAAACAGCCTTATGATGCTAATGTGCTTTCCTTCCTTTTCGCCCTTCAGCATCCATCATCATGTGACTAGCTAACATCATTATTAATACCTTCTTATCATTTTACAACAAGCTTCTGGAAGAAAGTGCATGGTGTCAGCTCGCTTGAAAATAACATCGCTTTGCTTGTTCTACTGCTCTACATTAGGGGAGAATTTCGATCGCCAGGCCAGCCTTCGGCGGTCTGTAATTTACACAGACACTCTGGTAAGACGACCGAAGAAAGTCAAAAGGAGAAAGACTATTACAGGAGTCCCTGACAACATACAGAAGGAGCTAGGTATGCTCGCAGAACCGTACCCCTGCCCCTCCGTGCTGTGCCCTCTCACGCTAACCTCACGTGGTGCTTATCAAATCCATGTTCTGAGAGCCAGCATCTTTCCCCAGGAGGCCGTAGGTGCACATCTTACACCCTTTTGGGGAGAAGATGGGGGAAAGGGTTCATGTGGCCCCTTAACCAGGATGATAGAAATGAAGAGTTCATCACCTTCTCTGGGTACCTTGAATGTTTTTGTTTCTTTCCACAATTTAGTTTACTTTTCATTTAGATCTTAAGTTCAAATGAACTGAAAACTCATTCTAGGACTCATTCTGAGGATAGACTTTTTTTTTTTTTTGTACTAGGGATTGAACTCAGGGGCATCTACCCCTGAGCTGCACCCCAAGCCCTTTTTTTATTTTTGGTTTTGAAATGGGCTCTTGCTAGGTTACTGAGAGTCCTGCTACGTTACCAAGGCTGTCCTCAAACCTATAATCCTCCTGTCTCAGCCTCCCAAGTACTGGGAAGTGGGATTACAGGCATGCTCTACCACAGCTGGCTGTCTTCACTAGTTATACTGACAATACCGGTGGCATTTTGTCGTGAGAGGCAGCAGTCTGAGATTATTTACTGGTAAATGACAGCATGATAGAAAAAACCTTTTGTGTCAGATACCTTCACTACTTTCAAGGAGACAGTTTTATAGTGTTTTAATTCCTTATTTTTCAACCTGTGATCAAAACAGAACACAACAAAACACTTGGTGCTGGTGGAGAGGGTTGGTTTAGCTCGCTGGTCAGTCGCTTACCCAGGGTGTTTCTGCTCATCTGTCTATATGTGTTGACTAATCCTTTCATTCTCTTTTCTGTAATGACTTCTTCCCTCCATCTTCTAATGGGCCCAGCAGGAATGTCCGCAGGGGAGCGTAGCACTGAGCCTGGCTCAGGAGCAGGACTCAGAGACTGCCGCAGTTTGAATCCTTTGCTGCCACTTGTTCTCTGGGTCACTTTGGGCAGATGACCTCATCTCTCTGAGTCTACTTCCTCATTCCACAAAGAGATGGTGATGTTAATAGAACCTTCCTCACAGGGTTCCCTGAGGACTGCAGGGGTTTATACCTGTGGTGTCCTTTGCACCTGGTGTTACTATAAACATTATAGCCACTGTTGTCACTAACATGATGCTACCTTCTTGAAATTTGCCTCTTCTTTCACCAACCTATTGACTTATTCCCTAGTAGTTACTTTCACCTAATGTTATTTACCCTTTTTTTTTTTTTTCCTGTGGTGCTGGGAATTGAACCCATGGACATTCTACCTCTGAGTTACACACTCCAGCCCTATTTTATTTTTTTAAATTTTGAAACAGGGTTCCCTAAGTTGCTGAGAGCCTGACTAAGTTGCCGAGACTGGCCATGAACCTGCGATCCTCCTGTCTCAGCCTCCCAAGTACTAGGATTACAAGAAGGCACCACTACACCTGGCTTATTTTATTTTATTTTATTTTTGGTACTGGAGGTTGAACCCAGGGGCATTGTACCTCCGATCTACACCCTTGGACCTCTTATTTTTCTTTTTTTTGATGAATGATCTCACTAAGTTGCTGAGGGCCTCACTAAGTTACTAGGGATGGCCTTGAACCTGCTATCCTCTTGTTTCATCCTCCCAAGTACTGGGATTACAAGTGTGCACCAGCATACCCAGCCGTTATTTACCTTTAGTTACTAATGAAGATTGTACTCTAGGAACTCAGAACCATTATTTCTGAAATTGCCTCCGAGGCTCTAGTAACAGCAAGCTTCTGCCATTTTCTTTTTTAGTGTCATCCTCTCCTACAGCATCTGTGCCCTGCTTTCTAGACTCTAGCAACATTGGGGCAAGATTGGGAAAGCGTTGCCTCTGCTTCTGGTAGCTCCAGTGACTCAGAGGCTGCTCATCTTGTTCCATGACAGAAGGCTGTGCTAGAAACCCCGGGCTCTGTCAAGTCCCTCTTTGGCTGGTGACCCTCATGCTGTCTCTGTGGCTCCCTGAAACTCAAGGCACCTTCTTCTTGGTTTTTTGTTTTGTTTTTGTTTTTTGGTACTTGGGATTGAACCTAGGGGTATTCTACCCCTGAGCTAACACCCCAACGCTTTTTTTTCTTTTTCTTTTTTTTTTTTTAAAACAGGGTCTTACTAAGTTGCTAAGGGCTCTATATTTCTGAGATTGGCCTCGAACCTGTGATTTTCCTCCCTCAACTTCCCAAGTACTAAGATGATAGGCCTGTGCCACTTTTCCCAGCTTCTAAGCACCTCCTATAAACCTGTACCTGAATGCCATGTGTTTGTTCTCCTCCTCTATACTTAGCTGTGCTTCATTCTTTCAGACTCTTCTTTTTCTTCTTGAGGCAACAGCTAACAAACTGGGGAAACTAATGTGGATGCATAAGCTCGGCAGGTTTTAAGGGGCTAATTTCTTACATTGTGCAAGTAGCATACTTTAACTGATCTTTTAGGAGATGTGCCTCAGTCTGAAGGAGTGACTATAAGGACAGGCAGTTAGACCCTTTGTAAGATAATGAGATTGATGATTTGAGGTATGCTACATTCTGTGTGGCTTTCCAACCAGAGTTAAGTGGGTTCCTAATGACTGTGCAAAGAGCGTAAGGATAAAAATGTGCATATACGTAAGTATTCAATATGAGTTGTCCAGTACATATGTAATATGAAGTATACAACCTGAGAGTTATGAACTTTGATCACTTTTATTATTGAACCAGTGTCAGCCAATAACTGGATTCCTTCTTGGATCTTACTAAAATGGCCTGTCCATCTAGGGAAATCATGTCTTCTACAGCTTTAATATATTTTTTTTAATTGGTGGTTGAGTCTCTGAAACCCATGCTGTTTTCTTTTGCATGTAACATGGAACCACCACTAATAATAAAGAAAAGAAAGTTTGCTTTCCCCACATCTTCTGTTGTAACTATTACTACAAATGAGACAGTGTCATTGCATGGCCAGTGACATATGTGACCTGGATGACAGCTGGAGAGCCACTGAGACAACTGCATATAAGTTAGAGCTAGTTTTAAAAAAACAAGCTGTGCATCGTGGTGCATGCCTGTAATCCCAGTACTTAGGAGGCTGAGACAGGAAGATCACAGGTTCGAGACCAGCCTCAGCAACTTAGTGAGACCCTGTTTCAAAATAAAAAATAAAATGGGGCTCAGAAATAGACCGCCCCTGGGTTCAATCCCCAGTACCAACAGAAAGAGAGAGAGGGAGGGAGAAGGAGGGAGAGGGAGAGGGAGAGAGAAAGAAAGAATGAGTCTAGTTTTATAGACAGAGTAGTTGGAGGATTGGTGGGTAGAAAAGGAGGGAGAAATATTTGACTAGAGTTCTATTTGGCAAAAATAATAGTTCACATATTTGCCCTATGCTTTGGAGATTTCTAGTTGACCTTGCTATGTCTCCTAATATTTTGTACTTAACAAGGACTCTGGTTTGGAAGTTTGTATGATCCAACTAATGATCATCAAAAGTAAATACTTTGTATTTTCCTTAAAATTAGTATTCTTCTAGATATAAAACATTGGGAAGTATGGCTGAGTCCAACAATATCAACAAAACAGGAAATAATTCTCCGAAGCAGAGGTATTAGCTAGGAAAGACACACTCTGGTCTACTAGATACTGCCAGGGTTGCCATGGGTTTGGATTTTGAAATAATTTAACAATATAGATGTGCTTCCATGAATTAGAATGACTCATTACACTTAATTATGTGCTGTTTTTACTTCACAATCCATAAATAGTGAACTCAGGACTAGCTGACATATAGTACTTTAAAAGCAAAGTATGATATTTTTTATTTCCAAACATATCTGGCAACTTATAATTTGTTGCCTTCCATTTAAATAAATTGGACAAAACTTTAATTTTTTCTTTATACTACACAGAAAGGAATCTGAATGTCATATTATGAAATTGCATCTATTATAACCAGTTAGGAAGCCAGGCATGGTGGCCCATGTTTGTAATCCTAGTACTTGGGAGGCTGAGACAGGAGAATTGCAGGTTTGAGGCCAGTCTCAGCAACTTAGTGAGACCCTATTTCAAAATAAAAGATAAAATAGGTCTAGGGATATAGCTCAGAGGTAAAATGCACCTGGGTTCAATCCCCAGTACCACCACCAAAAAGAAAAAAAAAAGCCAGTTAGGGTATTTTGATGGTTTATAATTAGGTCTGGCTACTATCCCTATACATATTTCTTACTGAATGAACTGAGTGAAAACAATGTAGAGAGAACTGTAGTTTTGCTACTATTTTTAAGGATTTAATTTGTCCCTAGAATTGATTTTATTTTCTAGTACACTTTGGGTAAGTTCTTGGCTTCACAATTTTTCTTTTTTTTTTTTTTTTCAGCTCTGTTCTTTTCTGGTAGCTTGACATCTGTGTATCTACTACATGTAATGCTTTTTCTCTCCACCTCCCTCTCCTTTCACCTTTCCTTGCATTTCTTTCTTTTTAATATACTACTCTCTGTTTAGTTGTAAAACTCCAAGAAAGAATAACCCTGGTTTGAGGAAGTGCTCAGAGGATCAGCTGCTGCCACTCCCCACACCAGAACACAACAGATTGCCGTTGAATTTTGAATGTCACCAACAGACATATGATAATGGCTTAAGATGGATAATGAAATATTTGAAGCACAGATGGGCCTGTAAATCAATTTTCTTTTCCTTAGGATTTCCTTCTGACATAAAGTATCAGATGTAATTAATACTGCTTAATCCCAGTGTCCTTCATAAATGGTATTTCTTTCTTTTTTTTTTGCGGTACTGGGGATTGAACTCGGGGGCATTCTACCTTCGAGCTATACCCCCAGCCCTATTTTTTATTCTTTATTTTGAAACTGGGTTTCACTAAGTTGCGGAGTGCCTCACTAGGTAGCTGAGGCTGGCCACGAACCCGGATCCTCCCGTCTCAGCCTCCCAAATGCTGGGATTACAAGTGTGCGCCACCACGCCTGGCTCATAAATGGTATTTCTGTGGCCCTTTTGTGTCACTGTTACAATCATCTGCTTTGAGGAAAGAGGGTCACTACCACATAGCTGCTCAGTGCTGTCACCTGGTTGGCGAAAGGGTACTTTGGAATCTTAACTAAAAGGTAGTTATTTGAAAAGTAAACCCTCCACAGAGCACCCAGCACCCTTGATCTTGCATTCCATAGAGAGCACTCAAAAACTGTAGGAGGACTTGAAGCACAACTTCAGGAGGGAATTACATGAACTTGATAATAGAGCTTTTTATTTTAGGAGATATCAGGAACTGTTAAAACTCATTTAAGTACCTGGAGGAGAAAGGAAACCAAGTTAAAAAAAAAAGCTTTAATAACTACAACAGATCAGAAGGGGCTAAGGGTACAGGTGAAGACCTGTGGATTTCTATTTTCAGGTAACAAGCCCCTTTCTGCTTTATCTCCAGCATCAGGCACCAGCCAAGATGATGTTGGTGGCTACTCCGCGTATACCCCAGACCACTACTCCACGCTAGGAAGGTCGGACAGCTCCCGGGCTGCCTGGCAGCGCTCGGAAACCAGGGACTCCAGCTGTCAGACGGAGGACGTGAAAGTCGTCCCCCCTTCGATGAGAAGAATCAGGGCACACAAGGGGCTCGGCATTGCCGCCCAGATGAGCCACTTCTCAGGCTCCTCTGGCAACATGTCGGTGCTGAGCGACTCTGCGGGGGTCGTGTGCCCCTCTCGTCTCAACAACGATAATGGCTTCCACAGTCTACCGCGTTCTGCAGCCAGGGCGAATGCCCACTCCCTGGAGGCCCGGCTGGGTGCCCTGGGCCCTGCAGAAGACACGGATGGCACTTTTCCCTACCAGAGGGCTAACTCACAAGGAGATGAGAACATAGGACATTTAGGAGGCGCCCCAAGGACTGGGACACTTTTGAGGCCCAAATCCCAGGAGCTGAGACACTTTGAGAGTGAAAACCTAGCCAGCCCTGCATGTGTGGTTTCTCCCCATGCGACCTACTCCACCAGCATCATCCCAAACGCCACTCTTTTGTCCTCTTCAGAGGTTATTGTTATTCACACCGCTCAGAGTACAGGACAGCTGGACAGTAGGATGACCAGCTTGTCGTCACATTCAAAGATAAAATCCAGAGACCACCATGTGATCTCCAGCCGCACCTCACAAGGCGATCATCAGTCCCCCAGTCATCACTGGAGTGTGGGACATGCCTCTGTTCTTTCACAAGCCTTAGATTCTCATTCCCCTGGTGCCACCACACTGCTGTCCCTCTGTGACTCAGAGGCCCCGACAAATAGGGAGAACGGGTCCCAAGCCATGCCCTATAATTGCAGAAACAGCCTGAGCTTCCCAGCCCACCCCCGGGACGTAGATGGCAGGAGCGAGTCTAGTTATTCGGGGGGCAGAGGGCATGGGGGCCCCGAGCCCTGGGAATACAAAGCTTCAGGCAATGGGCGGGAATCGCCTCTGAAGCCCCACCCGGCCACTCCTGGTTGCTCTACTCCCACAAGTAACATGAGCAGCTGCAGTCTGGACCAAGCATCCATCAGAGAGGATGCCAGGTCCTTGTACTCAGAGGACCACGATGGCTACGACACACCTATGCACAGCTACTCTGGACGCGGCTCTGGGAATCTGTGCAGTAGCAGCTCCGGCTTCGGGAACCCCAGGCACAGCGTGGTCAATGTTTTTGATGGAAATGCTCAGAAAAGCCCAGGGGACCGGTCCAGTTACCATGAGAAGTCCCTCTCGAGAAACATCTCTTTGAAGAAAGCAAAGAAGCCTCCGCTGCCGCCCTCCCGGACGGACTCTCTCCGCAGGGTTCCCAAGAAGGGCGGCCAGTCCAACGGGCAGGTGCTCAATGAGAGCCTGATTGCCACGCTCCAGCACTCGCTGCAGCTGAGCCTCCCGGGCAAGGGCGGCAGCTCGGCCTCGCAGAGCCCCTGCAGCGACCTGGAGGAGCCCTGGCTGCCCCGCTCCCGCAGCCAGAGCACAGTGAGCGCGGGCAGCAGCATGACCTCTGCCACCACCCCCAACGTCTACTCCTTGTGCGGGGTCACACCGTCACAGAGCGACTCTAGCAGCGTCAGGTCCGAGTACACCGATCCATGGGGCTACTACATCGACTACACAGGCGTGCAGGAAGACCCGGGAAACCCAGCAGGGAGCTGCTCGGCCAGCAGCGGGGCACCCACTGGAAACGGGCCCGTCCGCCACATCCAAGAGGGGTCCAGGGCCGCAATGCCCCAAGCACCAGGTGGCCCCAACAAACCAAAGATCATGTCGCCGGAGAAGTCACAGCGAGTCACTTCTCCGTCCAGTGGGTATTCCAGCCAGTCAAACACACCCACAGCAGTCACCCCCGTGCCTGTGTTCTTAAAGTCAATGTCACCAGCAAATGGGAAGGGCAAGGCCAAGCCCAAGGTACCGGAGAGGAAGTCGTCGCTGATCTCTTCAGTCTCCATTTCCTCCTCCTCCACCTCTCTCTCCTCTAACACTTCTACCGAAGGAGGTGGCACTGTAAAGAAGCCCGATGCGGCTATGGCCTCGCCCCCTGCCCCTCCTGCCCTTCCTCCTCTACCATCTACGTCTCCTGTTCTTCTTCCTCCCCCTCCCCCAGTAGATGGCTCCGGGGGCTCCCCTCTGCCTCGCTCTCCCATGTTCCCTCCTCCACCACCGGAAGCTCTTGTCCCCTTCGGCTCCCCCACTGATGGATGCCTCCCCCTGCCCCTCTCAGCACTCAGCCCCCTTCTTCCAGACCCAGCAGCCTCCCTGCCCTCACCTCCACCTTTCCTACCCTCCTCGGAGCCCCCGCCTGCCCCACCTCTCGACCCCAAATTCATGAAAGACACCAGGCCTTCTTTCAAAACCTCAGGCCAGCCCGAGTCTTCTAGGGAGACCCTCAGGCCACCGTCAAACAAGGAGGAGAGCGGCAGGCCCCCCATGCCCCTGATCACCACGGAGGTACTGCAGATGGTGCAGTTGAGGCCCGTGAGAAAGAACTCAAGCGCCGAGGTCGTGCCGTCGTCTGAAGCGACAGCTCAGGAACAACGAACCCCGACTGCTCTGCAGTATCACTTAAAGCCATCTGCTTTCCTGAAATCCCGAAATAGCATAAATGAAATGGAGAGTGAAAGCCAGCCTGCCTCTGTGACAAGCTCGCTTCCGACGCCTGCCAAGAGCCCGAGTCAGGGTGACCATGACGGTGCAGCCGAGCATGGCAGCCCTCTGAGCTGCAGCCATGGAGCACCAGGGCCAAGCCCCAGGACCGTCCCACTCCCGGACACTTCACCCAGCAGGAAGCCACCCCCCATCTCCAAGAAGCCCAAACTGTTCCTGGTGGTGCCACCTCCACAGAGAGATTTTGCAGCAGAGCCAGTGGAGAACGGGAGCGGAGCCTCAGGAGCCGCGCCCAGCCCCACCAGGGCAGAGAAGAGCCCTGTGCACAGCAGAGAGGCGAAAGAGAGCTCAGCAGTGGACCCCGGCAGCTTGGTTCTGGAGGGAGGAGCTGCAGGATCCGTGTCCTCGGGCAGAGTGGAAGCCGATGCCCCCACGCAAGCAGAGCCAGCCCAGAACAGTGTGGATGGTGGGGGCAAGGCGGGGAGCTGCCTGTCTCAACTGGATGGAGAAGGTAAGTCTGACTTCTCTTGCTGTGCACCTCTGATCCTTTGCAGCTGAGCCGAATAGGGCTACCGAGCATGTGGAACCCAGGTAGCTCAGATAAGATTCATGTGGAAGCCAGCAGTAGGTGGGCTTCCCGAATGTTAAGTTACCAACTTTGCATCTTAGGAGATTTGTTAAAAATCCAGATCTAGAGGGAGAGCTTTCCCAATGGCAGCAAATAGGGAAGTGGGGGGTGGTCTGCGGCAGGCTGGGGATGAAATAGCAATGAGTAATCTCCCTTCTGAAGAGCTGCAAAGAAATGTTTCTAACAGAATTTAAGAGCGGTTCAGTGCAAGTTCTGTGACAGGAAAGAATGAGCTCTGTCGGGCTAGTGTCATCGCCCCATCTTTGTAAAATCTCAAACTACAGAGCCAACTGCATCCCCTGTGGTTCTCAGATTGTCAGGAATGGCAGGGAAGCAGCATATTTGAGAGCTTGGCAGAGGACCGGAATCCTAGTTACTGCATCTTGTATTGCTTGCTTTTCTCTAGCTGAGGTGCTGGAGACCCACACGACCAGCTCCTCGGAAGCCTGTGACCTCCTTAAGGAAGATGGGAGTGATGAGGCGATGGCCCCCGCTAGACCCAGGACCACGGAGGACCTCTTTGCAGCTATTCACAGGTATCAGAACTCCGCCCTCGCTCTCCAATCTACTTTATAATCCTGCTTTCCAAATAGCTCCTCCTATTTTGTTTTCTTGAGGTTTCTCCTGTCATCCAGTCATAACTCATTAACTTTATTATCGATTTTTTTTAGTGTGTTCTTCTATGTCTTTATTTCCTCTGACTCCAATTTCTGTTTTAGTTTGTTCCGCTGGTTTTTATGATGACATTGGAGACAGAGGCTCAATGTGATAACTTCTGGTAGACAGGGCTCTTGCTGGCAAGAGGCACAATGTGTCAGTTATATGACAGAGTATTTACAAGAATTGGATTAGGAAAGCTGGTGGCCCAGTGGAGCATGAGGAAGTCCATGTTCTGTGGACTTAGGATGCAGGCGAGCTCTACAGAGCTCCCTTCCTAAGGGTGTTTTAGTTTATGATTATTTTTTCTGTCTTACAGAAAAACCATAATTTTTATAGTGCGATTTATTTGGCTTTCCTAAATATTTCAATAAAAGTACATCTCTGCCTAAGCAAGAGCAAAAGGAATTAAATTTGCTTGTTACTATATACCACCAGTGCCATCTACTGGCATCAGAAATTGTTGGGTTAATAAAAGTCTAGAGGTGTGGTGGTGCATGCATGTAATCCCAGTACAGGCTGAAACAGGAGGATTGTAGTTTTGAGGCCAGGGCATAGAAACTTAGCGAGACCCTGTTTCAAAATAAAAAGTAAAATAGGCCTGAGGGTGTAGTTCAGAAATAGCTCAGAGGCAGAACACTCTTAGGTTCAATCTCAAACACACACACACACACACACACACACACAATGTCTAGGGTCAAATTTTCAAAATAAACTGCCTGAACTGTTATTATATATGGTCACCTTTAAGAGTGAAAATGATTTAGCACTAAAGTTTTACTTCTTACATCATTTTTCTGGTTGTAAACATCTGAGCAATCCCACAGCAATGTCATTGTAAAGATTGATAAGATTATATATGTGCAAGCACCTTAAGTCATAATGATATATAAAACTTTGGCTTCCTTCTAGACTTTACTGCCATATTTTCAGATAACTCTTATGAATGCCTTTAGGCTGCTAAGACTTTATTTTGTCCCAATCAAAGATCCTTTGTTCCTCCTGAAACAAAGCATCTTATAAGATTTTATGATTTTCTAAATAACTATGTTGATACTGTCCTCCAATTCTTGGAATTTAACTGAAAAGAGATAGAAAAGCATGGTCTTCTTCCTACCCAGAATCTCTCATACAACAGATAAACATCTAACTTGGGGGAAACTCAAGCTAGTGAATTTGAGAGATTTGTGAAGAATTAGGTATTCTTTATCTTTCACCTCTAGTACAGATATAATGGACCCTAAAGATTGCCCCCTTGCCTGGAGTGGTAGTACATTCCTGTAATCTCAGTATTTGGGAAGCTGAGATAGGAAGATCACAGGCTAGAGGCCAGCCTCAATAATTTAGTAAAACACACAGCACCTTAGTGAGACTCTGTTTCAAAATAAAAATAAAATAGGTCTGGAGGTATAGTTTAGAGGTAGAATGCCCTTGGGCTTAATCCAGCACCAAAACAAACAAAACTGCCCCCTTTCATATTTGTCTGATTGACTTCCTTGACCTCATTAGAAACAAAAGGTAGAAACTTAGTGAGACCCTGTTTCAAAATAAAAAGTAAAATAGGCCTGGGGGTGTGTTATCCAACTATTTCTAAAAACAGGGAAATGAAAAATTACACATCTTTTGAAACCAAACTTAGTGACTTTTCTAGAAGTTTATACAGATGTGTTTAACTTTAACCATGCTAGACACATAATAAGCACTCAATAAATATTTTCTGAATTAAATGAAACCAATTGGAATTTAACTGTCAGGAAATTCTTCCAAGACTCAAAGTCTTTCATTAAGTATGGAATGCATTGAATTGCTAAATATATAGAAATATTTACTCATAATAGCAAGCCATGAAATTATATGTTGCCTGGTTGCTCTATGTGCTAAATTACTTAGTCTCAAGGAAACTCAACTGTAGTGGGGCCAAATGACTACATGCTTTTCCTAAAAATATGCCAAAGGTCTTGTCTATATTTTATTTTGGCAACCTTTACAAGGCACTGAAAAATTTGTGGTTTCTCCTACTAGATAGTCACGTCTACTACAGATGTAGAAATTGGCCAGTCTATATTCTTCGCACACATGAGAGAAGGAAGGTCCAAGTAGACATAGGAATGGCTTGAAAAGAGGGAGCAAAGACATAGGCTGCTTTCTTTTGTAGCCTTAATACTATATTATCAGATGTTTTAAAAATCCATCTGAAGTCTGTGATATTTGGGGCATTATTTTTGTGTCCTTCAGCACCTAAATTCATAATTTAAAATAAAGACTATCTAAATGGAAACACAGCTTTCAAATTTTATAATGCAAATTAACTCATTTTAGATTTAAAGCCAGATGGAAAGTGTAGAATGCCAGTTGAGGTGTGAAGTTTTTATATTTATTGAAGTAATTAGTTTTTAAGATAGTGTTAACTGTTTAAGTACTTTTTATAGACATCTTTAGAACTTTATATACACACACACACGTACATATACATATATATGTACGTGTGTGTTTGTGTGTATATATGCAAGAAAGAATTCATATATTTAAATTTAATTCTTGTTTTAAGGGGCAGCTGCTCTTGAGGATCAGCAATAATTTTATAAAATCCCAATATTTTTAAATTCTAAATCTGCAACTAAAGGCCATAGCTTTAATCAAGGCTTGTTTTATATATCTCAGGACACCTTCACCATGTAAAAACCAAACAAATGATACCACAGGCCAGCACCTAAGAGACTGAGAGGAGCAGGCTGCTTCCGGGGTGACCAGTGTCAGTTGTGGGGCCATTTGCTGTGAGTAGAGAAACAGCTCTGCCCCGTCCTAGCTGTCCTGTGAACCAGCTCTGTGCCTTTGCCCTCAAGACCTCAGTTACCTTGTTGGACTAAACCATTTTAGGTTTTCCCAGCCCCGTAATTTGGAGATGTTCTTGTTTCTGTGATCTACCATGGGTCTTTTACCTGTATTGGACACTGTTCTTGTTGGCCACTGAGCAAAACCATTGGGCCACGTTCTGCTGTCCCACAGGGACTGGCATCCCATCAGCTGTGGCTACTCTTCAGGCCCATTTCTTGTGTCCTAACTGCTTTTTGTTCTCCATGTTGGTAGCTTCCTTTTGGCCCAAAGTATAAGACAACCCTGGGAACACCAAAGTGCCCAGGGCAGCCCCCTCCCCTCTGCCCTACCATGTAAGACACATTAAAAATTAAAGCCTGACCTGGTGGCAGGAAGGAAACACTTATTTTCCTCGATGGCTTTCAAAGCTTTGTTAAGCAAAGGTGTTAAGGCACCTTTGTGCCTGCCAAAGTATGGCTATTACTACATCTGTCTTAACAAATGATGAGCTACACTCTGTTAATCTCCCTTTTTAGATAGATACCACAATAGAAATTTGAACTTGCCCAAGAAGGAAGCTTCAGCAGAGGATTTAACCTAGGCCTGTGTGACTCCAGCATTTTCTCTGCTCATTTAATCTTGGAATGCATCCCCATTTTACCAGCATGGAGACTGAGGCATGGCAAGATTGAGCCCCTTGTCCTGCCTGGGTCACACAACTGGAAGTTGGTTGTGGTGATTCCACTCAATCTGTGTGCACGGATACCATACTCTCAACCTTTTCCTGCTGTGTAGGTTAGAATGTTATATAGCAGGAGAAAGGACATTCATGTCTTTATTTTATTAACTGCATCGAGATTCCTTCAGGCTAGTCCACTTGCATTTAGCTGAGAGACGGTCACCCTGTGTCAATGAAGAGACCATGGAGGGGTACCTGGTTCATCTGCCCTATTCTCTGTTTTGCAGCATACAGATCGCATTGAGTGGGAGGCTCTTAGAGACTCAGGACAAGAAATTCTCACAGAAGACATTTTACTTCTCCTGCCTAGCCTCTCCTCTTCCACACTTCTCCCTATCCCTCACATTTTCTTGATCAGTGCAAGGTTTTCCAGAAGTTCGTTATGGAATGGAAACTGGTGCATTTGGTTCACTCTTATTTTCTGGAAAGTAGGATTTCTAGAGGTTAACATATGGTCCTGTAAGACTGGTTTTATGTCAAACTCTAGAATGATTGAGAATGCAAATGTGTAATGCTGGGGTGTGGTGTGTTTTGGGATAGGGGATGTTCTAGGGTTGGCTAATCTATTAGACCTGTTCAAGCAGTAGCACTGAAGCAGACAAGCAAGAGCAGAGAGCAAGGATGCTCAGTGGAGACGGCTCACTTGGGATTCGCCAGTCCAGGAGAGTTAAGTGAAAAGTAGCAATTACTGACAACTGGAAATGGTCCTATTCCAAGTAGGTTAATTCAGGGTATGAGGTTTGTTTTAGAATAAGCCAGAGAGAGTGGAGAGCGGCTACAGTTAATAATTATCTCGGTTATGGACTTACATAGCAATGCAGTGAACTTTTTGGGCGAGATGGAATCCAAGGATCTTTAAAGTTTTCTATAGTTATAATAAGTTTTTTTTTTTTTTCTTTCTAAGTGTGTGTGTGGGGGGGGTCGGGGAGGGACGGAGGAGAGAGAGATAAAGAGACAGAGACAGACAAATGGGATTAAGCCTGGGGTGTTCTACCACTGAGCTACACTTCCCCCTTTTTAATTTTTACTTTGAAAAGGGGTCCTGTGTGCATGTGAGACTATAATGCACCAATAAAAGTGTATTTAAGAAAAAAGAACTATAGACAACAAAAAGGAAAAAGGGTCTCACTAAGTTACCATGCACTGGCCTGTCTCAGCCTCCCAAGTACTGGGATTACAGGTGTGTGTCACTGCACCTGGCTGGTTAGAAAACGTTGTTTAAGAAATACTAAGTCAATGATGACCGGAAGATGCACTAAGAACAGCAGAGTCAGACGGAGGTGAATAAGAATTAACCTTTATCTCAATGGTATTAAATCTCAGATCCAAGAGGAAAGTCCTCGGCCGGAAAGATTCAGAGGACGATCACGCCCGAAACCATTCTCCCTCGCCTCCAGTGACACCCACGGGCGCCGCGCCCAGCCTGGCCTCTCCAAAGCAAGTGGGGTCCATTCAGAGAAGTATGAGAAAGAGCAGCACCAGCAGCGACAACTTCAAGGCCCTGCTGCTGAAAAAGGGGAGCCGCGCAGACACCAGCGCCCGCATGTCGGCCGCGGAGATGCTCAAGAACACAGACCCTCGATTCCAGAGGTCACGGTCGGAGCCTGCGCCAGACACCCCCGAGAGCCCGTCGAGCTGCTCCCCGAGCAAGAACCGAAGGGCCCAGGAGGAGTGGGCCAGGAACGAAGGCTTGATGCCGCGGAGCCTGTCCTTTTCGGGGCCCAGGTACGGCCGCAGCCGCACGCCACCCTCGGCGGCCAGCAGCAGGTACGGCGTGCGCAACCGCATCCAGAGCAGCCCCATGACGGTCATCTCCGAGGGGGAAGGCGAGGCCGGGGAGCCCGCGGACACCAGGGCGCGCTGGGCTCTGGACGCCACCAAGGGAGGCGCCCTGGACGGACTGGCAGGCGACGCGATGGACCGGGGCAGCCTGCTGTGTGAGGAGAGGCCACCAGCCGAGGGCAGCGACCCCTCGGAGCCATGCGTGGGCGCTGACGGCCAGGAGAGCTAGGACGCGATGGGGCGCCCCCCGGTGGTGGGGGATGAGCAGGGCGCCTCTCTAGGAAGCCTGTGGGGCCCTTCCCTCGTGCTGTGGCTCCAAGCTGCAGGTCACGTAGGACTCACTGGCTACTTGCCGTGTGGCTCAAAAGCAAGTAGAAGCTTAAACTTCTGAAAGTGCTTCCTGGGGAAGATTTTTTTTTTTTCTTTTCCAAAAATGCTGGGTGTGTGTGTGGGGGGGTATGTCTGCATTTTGAACACTTTTTATTATAACAAATACACACACACAGTATGTACAGAAATAGGAGAATGAAAGTCGGTGTTCAGCTAGGTAGAGCGATGGAGCCTTCTGGACTAGGTGGTAAGCGCTTTCAGAGCGTTACGCTTAAGGGGTAGTGAGTTCCCCCAAGAAAGGAGAGGCCGTTACTTCTGAGAGAGAAGCAGTGGGGCGGCCGAGATGCACAGAACACACGTGTGCTGAGGGGGAGGCTTGGCATGGTGGGTAAAGGGCTAAGCGACTCAACAGTTCAGGTACTTTTTTCTGGGGGAAAAAGGCTACGTTTCTTTTTTGTAAAAATGACAGACGCGGAAGTGGCAACGCTGTAAGGTGGTGTCTGCTGCTGTGCAGCCACATACACCCAGCTTTTAGCCTAATAATTTAGAAGCGTGGACATTTGTTAAGTGAATTCCCTCCTTGAGTAGCGGCGAGCCCTTCGTGGTGAAGTGAAGGAGTGGGGAGGTAGAGAGGGAGGAAGAGAGGCGGGGTAAGGGAAGAGGAGTAAGGGATACACTGCTGGCATTTGTCTCCTGCTTATTAAATAAAATTATTTTTCAGAATTAAATTTGAAAACTTGCACTAGAGAACTGTGGGCGAAGTTTCTCCTTTTACAAGAGTTTTGTAACCAGAGTTTAGACTTCCATTTGGCAATTTCTATCACTTGAAATGTCAACATTTGCTAACTTTTTTGGATATCTTTTTGGTTACACCAAAGAAAAAAAAAATGATGGCTATTTTTTTTCCTTGAATGCCTGCAGCATTATGTCCTAATTTAGAAAGGTTTACCAAAATCTATTATATATTATCTTACTTTGGAGAAAATGCTGAATAGCTCTTGTTAGTCAAATAAACTGATAAAAATTTGGTAGGGCTCGGCTATTAATTAGCCCTGGGAAATGACTTTTTAGATTAAAAAGATTTTTTTTTGCATCATTTGGTTTGTGTGTTTTTATATTTGTTTATAAATAATTGAGTTGCTAACTAACTACGTTCTAATTTTCTCCAATCAGAATTTCAACACTTTGGGACGTGGGAGAAAAGTGTGTAAAAATATTTGTGTTAGTGTAATATTCTTGTGAATCTCTCTCCCTCTCAACTTCCATGTACTTAGTATCAACCAGTCTTGTCTTCTTCACTAGAAGGACCAGTGCTGAGATTCTTGGTCTAAACCCAGTGCCACTGTCAATCACCATCCTTTTTGGTATGGGAATATCAACTGAAAATTGGACTACACTGGTCAAATCATTCTAAGATTCATAAAATAAAAGTTTCTGATACCCATCTTAGACATGCCTTTTAAGCAAAAACAAACCTAAAAAATTAAGACTACTTTCCGTCTCCAAAAAACCAAAACCCTTCTTTTTCACACAACTGGAAATCAAGACCTGACATTTGCCTGCAGGTAAAAGGCCTTTGGGGCAATTATCGACGACATGGGACATATGGATCATTTCTTGCAAATTTTAGAAAAGTAGTGTTGGCTTTCAAATATGAAATCTTCCCATAGCTACCTGAAAAAGATTAGGATATACATGGATATCAGAAATCTTGAACTTAATATATAAATTATTTGTTTGAAGGCAAGATAAGCAACATCAAAACTAATAAGCCCATTAAAATTCCCCATTTTAATAGATACATATTAGGTGTCAAATTTGCTCTGAATAAAGCCATTGTAAAGTCAATATTTGAAACTTACTTCTTTTTGTTTGTACATGCATTGTTTTGAATAATGAGCTAGGTCTTGTACAGAATTGTTGAGTGATTTTCTGAATATAAACAGAACAGCAGTGGAGACCAGAAGGTGCCTGTGGGAGATGGGGACCCAGCAGAGATCAGATAGAACATTACAGACATCAGATATGTGGAAAAACAGCTCCAAATAATGCCCCAATTCGGTTTTTTTTTTTTTTTGACTAAAATATGATAGTCTACTGACTGGTAGTTCAAATGATATGAAGAAAGAAGAGAATTTTTCACAAATATGGCTGATATAACAGGAAACAAGAGTCTAGAGTCATCCCTGAAGCATGCGGTGTCCTCAGCTTTGCTACTTTATTCCTCCTTGGGAGCTGGCTTCTCTTAGTGAGCTAGATCATACTCAGAGCTCAAGGAGGGTAGATGAGACAGCCCTCCTCCTCCGCTTCCTCCTCCTTCTACTCCTCTTTTTTTGTTGTTGTTAAATTAAGTATTTTTAAATACTTTTATTAATGCATTGCAATTATACATCATAGGTTCAATATGATACAGACATCCATGCACACAGCTCTTGGTGTGTTTCCTTCTGTATCTCGCTCTACATCCTCTTCCTCCTTCCCCAGACATGTTAGTGAAATTGATAGTAATTCCTTCATAAATTGCCATAATATTATTTGAACTCCTTCCTCAGTCCTCCTTTTAACCCCCCTAACACCCAACCCCAATCCCCTCCCCCTACTCTTAAAGTCCCTTACATATAACCCTTGGCTTTCTGAGACTGGCTGATCTAACTTAACATAATATTCTCTAGTCCTATCCATTTTCCTGCAAATGGTATAATTTGGTTCCATGTTTTCTTTATTCATCTTTTGACAGACACCTAGGTTGGTTCTATCATTTGGCTCTTGTGGAACATGAATATACATTTATTGCTATGGTATCGTCATAGAAGTCTCGGGGCTAAATTATTTCCACTTTACTTTTTCTGAGCATTGGAGAGAAACAAATGAGCATTGATCTGTTGGTTGGAAACAGTCTCAGCTTTGGTCTGATTTCTGTTCTCCTATTTCTGAAGACTCTTGATTGAAATCTTTCGCCTCCCATGTGGGAATAAGAGTATAAAGTAGGCCCTCCTCCATATCCACAAGTTCTGTGTTCATGGATTCAACCAACTACAAGTTAAAAATGCCTGGGGAAGGGGGGGGCAGTCTGGAGATGTAGCTCAGTAGTAGAGCATTTGCTTAGCATGCACAAGGCCCTAGGTTCTGTCCCCAGGACCACCAAAAACCTGAAAAAAAATTTCATCTCTATTCAACATGTATATTGGCATGTATGTGGCATTTACATTGAATTGGATAATGTAAATATTAATCTAGAGATAATTTAAGGTATATGGAAGGACGCATGTAGGTTGTATGGAAATACTACGCCGTTTTGTGACTGCGTCCATCTGAGGAGTTGCAATGACAAGTAAGGAAAAGGAGGCATTACTGGATGTCCATCCTCTTTCCTGCCCACCGGTAACATACCCTTCTCTGGTTAGTAACCTGGGAAGATGCCAAAGCACTGGATTGATTCTTGGTTGTGCATTAATGCATTTTCAACCTACATGTGACTTCCTGTTTGCATGGCTGAGATTCCTCATGAAGTCAGAACAACAAGGTAATTTGGCAGATATTTGGATATTGGGGGATGGGGAAGTAAGGGTCTTATGAACAAAACGTGGACCTGTTTTGGTTTTTTTGTTGTTTTTTTTTTTTTTTTTTTGGTGGTGGTAGTACTGGGGATTGAATCCAGGAGGCATTCTGTCTCCAAGCTACACCCTCAACCCTATTTTATTTTTATTTTGAAACAGGATCTCACTAGGTTGATGAGAGTCTCGATACTTGCTGAGACTGTCCTCAAACCTGCCATCCTCCTGTCTCATCCTCCCAAATAGTGTATTACAGGCATGTACTACCTCACCCGCCTAGTTTGTTTTACTGAGCTGCCCTGCCCTTACCTATGTTCCATATGGTCCAGACTCTATTCACAGAAAAAAGAACAAGTGATCTCTATTTGTTCAGCAATAAGAAAAAGTCATTTATCTGAATTATCAGGGGCTGGTAATTATCAGTCCTGGCACACTGCTAGGACACTTTCCTCGTGTGTACAAGGCCCTGGGCTCAACCCCCAGCAGCAGTAAATAAATAAATGAATAGCTCAATTATTATTAAGGAACTTCAGCCCTAGTGAAAAAGACTGTCCTGCCAAATCTCTATCAGCATCAGAGCGGATCAAAAGGGGAGCAGTCTGTGGTCTGGCTGACCTTGGCAGGATCCCTTCCTGACATCCATCACCATGGAATACCTGACATTGTTCAGGCTGGCAGTGCAGCCAACCAAAATACTACATCTCACAGCCTGCTGACCACGGGGGTCGAGTAACCTTACTGTCTATATATAGATGTCATCCCCTCCCCTGTATCTTCCTGTTTCTCCCTTGAATGGATGGGAAGCTAGAGGAGGGGCCACAGCAGAGCAACCTTTCAGGTACCAGTGAGGATAGAAACCAGGTGTTATGGAGACAGCGGAGATAGGACCCTGGACTGCTGACAACAACACCTAGAGTCCCTGCACCAGCCAGAGGCTGTCTACCTCCAGTCCCAGTGAGTAAGTCGTGTTTCCTGGCTTTGCAGTTGAGCGATGTGGTTCTCCAGAGGCAGATGCCCTTCCTCTGAGTAGGTCAATGGGGAGAGATTGGCTGTGCTGAATCTCAGCTAAGGCTCCAGATGAGGGGAATTTCACCAAGCAGGGAAAGTTGACTTCCCAAAAGAACAGCATTCCAAATGGAGGGGCTGCCTGGGGAGAGGCACAGAGGCAAAGCTCGGAGAGGGAGCTGTGCAGCTAAAATGGGAAGACTGCAGAAACAGTGGAGCATGAGGCAGGAAAGGAGATCCAAGGCAAGAGTGCCAAGGGCCGGGGATGTCATTCCAAGGAATTTGGATTTGGCTCTGTCGTACTGGAAAAGAGTGAAGGTTTGTCAGAGAGGAATGAGGTGAGGGTGCTGTTGTCCCTTGTTAACCTCATCTAATCCCACAGAATTACATAAATAAATATATGTATGTATGTATGTATATATATATATACACACACACATATATATATGTATACACACACACACACATACACAGATATCTCTGATTCTGACCGCCTTTAGAAACTTACACACACACACACACACACAGATATCTCTGATTCTGACCGCCTTTAGAAACTTACACACACACACACACACACACACACACACACACACACACACACAGATATCTCTGATTCTGACCACCTTTAGAAACTTAAGATTACTATACTAACTGCCTATTCAAAATCTGAATTTAAAGCTGGGCATGGTGGCACATGCTTATCATCTCAGTACTTGGGAGACTTGGGGGTGTAGCTCAGAGGTAGAATGCCTGTGGATTAAATCCCTAGTACTGCCAAAAAAAAAAAAAAAAAAAAGAAAAATCTGAATTTAACCAGGTGTGGTGGCAGTACTTGAGAGGGTGAGACAGGAAGATTGCAGGTTCAAGGCAAGTCTCAGTAACTTAGACCCAATTTCAAAATTTTAAACAGGCTGGTGGTGTAGCTTGGAGGTAGAATTCCCCTGAGCTCACCCTCCCAGTACTCCCCCCCAAAAAATCTGAATTTAGAGGTATTTCAAACTCAGTGTATCCAAACCCTACTATTTCCCTTGCCTGTTAGTAGCATTATCATTATAACCATGGCTCAGGCCCCAAATCTAGGGTCACCTTTGTGGTCTCTCTCCTTGTCGCCCCACATCTAAACTGTAAACAAATCATGCCGGCCATATTGCCAAGATACATCACATGAGCAGTCTCTGCCCACCAGGTCCTCTGCTGCTTCTCATGACCATCCACAAGCAGAAGATTGCCAGCTGGCCTCCCGGCCTTATGTTGCATCTTAAAACCACAAGATTTGCCCCCATTTGCTTCTTTGTGTGCCATGACAGAGGCTTCCCTGCCTTCAGATCTTTATTGTAATTAATGGAAATAAAAGTTCTTATATTCCTCTGCTAGTTCAGGTTCTTCAGAAGTGAACAGTCAGACGGTTAAGGGTATCAGAAGTTTTATTTGAAAGGAAAAGGGAGAAAGCAAAGTTAGGCAGAGAGTTTACCAGGTTCTGCCATCGGACAACAGTACTGGTTTGATGAGTCTGCCAGTCTAATGAGAAACTCTGGGGAAAAGGTCACTCAGTGGGGGAACCCCATGTTGGACGTAATGGCTAGGTCTTTGGCAAGAGGCCACCCTCCTTTTCCATAGTTTAATTAAATTGCCTGTCATCAAAACTCCCTCTTTCTTTTTTTTTTTTTTTTTTTTTTTTTGCGGTACTAGGGATTGAACCCAGGGGCATTCTACCTCTGAGCTACATCTCCAGTCCTATTTATTATTCTTTATTTTGAAACAGGGTCTCACTAAGTGGCAGAGGGCCTCACTAAATAGCTGAGGCTGGCTGAGAATCTGGATCCTCTGGTCTCAGCCTCCCAAGTACTGGGATTACAAGCATGTGCCACCACGCCCGGCTCAAAACTCTCTCTTTCAATAATAGTGTGAGCTCAGCTTGAAAGCTAAGGGGAATCTTGGTGAAGCTAACAGTTGGAGGCCGTGAGCTACCCTTACTTGTTGCAGCTAGATGACTCCTCACCCCATGTGGATCCATGTCTCCCTACATGTGGAGAGCAACTCCTCTAGAGCTCTGACAAACCTTTCCTCTCAAGGGGAAAATTTAAAAGAGAGGATTGGTGAGACCAGTTAGGGTACCTTCCTGAAGGTCTCTGGGCCACACCTGGTCCTAGCATTTCCCTCCACCCTCTCACCTCTGCTGCTCTTGGCGGCTTTCCTACTGAGAAGCCAAGCTCTCATCCCTGAGGACCATGAGATCCTGGGACCTAAACCTCAGTCAAATTAGGGTTGCTGCACTTGTCCGTTGTTGTGGCTTGTGTATGGAATGTCCCCCAGACATTGTCTCGGCAAAGCAGAAATGTTCAGAGGTGAAACAATTGAATCATGAGGGCTCGGACCTCATCGGTGGATTAGCCCACTGATGGTTCAATAACTTGAATGGACTTCCTGGGTGGTAACTGGAGGCAGGTGGGGAGTAGCTGGAGGAGATGGGGCATTGTGGGTGATGGGTGTGGCCTCAAGGACTGTATCTGTCCCTGGCCACGTCCTCTTTCTCCGCTTCCTGAGCCAAGCAGTTTTCTTTTGCTACATCCTGCTGCCATGATGTTTCTGCCTTGGAGCTGGCTGGCCATAGATTGAACCTTTGAAACCATGAGGCCAACTCAACCTTTCCTCCTCTAAGTTGTTCTTGTCAGGAATTTTGATTACCACAATTTAAAAACGCTAGCACATGCTTTCCCAGTTACAGGTGGGCAAGGAGTGCAACAGGTGCCTCTACTGAGTCACCTGAGTTCCACACATATTACTCTCTGCCGGCATCATGTAAGAGAGGCTTAGTTCCTCTTGTAGTTCAGGCTCAGTTGCCCCCAACAATGTGATGACTCTTTTTGCCTGCTTGTCCCTAGACACAAGGAATCCAAAGTGCCCAGGTGGCAGCAGTAGACTATAGTTCATCCAGTGGTATCCTTGCTATGTTGCCTAGGAAGGGAGTGTACCTTATAAGAACAGGCCATTTGTCCATGTTGTAATTCGATATATATTACCTCTCCTCCCTCACAAAGGGAACACCCAGGTACACCACCAAAAATTCTGCCTTTTATTCAGTTGTCTTTCAATGTCATGACTGAATGAGGGTCATTTTCAGCTTGTAACCAACCACATAGTAAGCTAATTCATGAATCAACCAAGTCCAGGCCTTTTCTCTTCCTTCTCCCTCGAAAAAATCAGGGGGAGAGAGACAGGGATGTAGGTGTAACCATGGGGACATGGTGGTTGGGCTATCTGCTCATATGGCTTGCAGATGGTCTTGCTTATGACTGTTCCTGGATGATTATTTCCATCCTATGATGGACTGCTGCTAGTCCTGCCAACTTCATGACTTGGTGGTTCTGATAGGATTTAGTAAGATGGGTACTTCTGGGCAACCTCATCACTTGGTATCTCATGTTTCCATTTCTATCAGGGCACATCAGAACTGTGTTTCAAAAACCAGGTAATTTCCTCCTGCAATTAGCCCTTTAGGACCTTCCTCCACTGGGTCTCTCTCCTTAGATGTGGGTCACCCCACATCTAAACTGTAAACAAATCCTGTCAGCCTTATTGCCAAGATACATCACACAAGCAGTCTCTGCCCACCAGGTCCTCTGCTGCCTCTCAGGACCGTACTGCAACCTCGAGCAGAGGATGCCAGCTGGCCTCCCTGCCTTATGCATCTTCCACCACAAGAAAATTTGCCCCAAGCCAGGCATGGTGGCGCATGCTCATAATCCCAGTACTTGGGAGGCTGAGACCGGAGCATCCAGGTTCGAGGCTAGCCTCAGCTACTTAGTGAGGCCCTCCACAACTTAGTGAGACCCTGTTTCAAAATAAAGAATAAAAAATAAGACTGGGGGCATAGCCCAGAGATAGAATGTCCCTGGGTTCAATCCCTAATACTGAAAAAAAAAAAAAAAAAAAAAAAAAAAGATTTCCCCCCATTTGCTTCTTTGTGTGCCATGACAGCGGCTACTCCCTACCTTCAGAACTTTATTGTAACTAATGGAAATAAAAGTTCTTATATTCCTCTGCCAATTCAGGTTCTTCAGAAGTGAACAACCAATGACACCATCAATACTATAATGTCTGCCAATCACGTCCAAGTTGGCAGTATCTTTACATCTGTCACTTCTAGGTCTACTTCTAATGATCAATCTTTTTCCTTAAGTATGAGTCATATTTTTTCTGTTTCTACTAATTTTTATTGGGTGTTTGGGAATTATGAATGTTATTTTGTTTATCAATGGATTTTGTTGTAGTCCTTGAAATTGTATTGGGCTTCATTCTGGTGCACAGCCAGGATGATCCTTTCAAAGCTTCCTTTTTAAGCTTTACTTGAGAAAGTCTAGAGAAGCCGTTGGTCTGGGAATGATTTAGCCTCTCTACTAAAGCAACACCCTTTAGAGGATTCTGCCTGATGCCCCACATATAATGGCTTATTTCTACTCTGGCTACTGGGAGCATAAACTATTCCCAATTCCATATGCAATCTATAAATTATTTGGTCTACCCCTTTCCAATTACTCATTTCTTGGTTTGGGTAATTTCTTCTCATATATTCACTCAGCCAAGTACTCTAGGGGACTCACTGCGAATCTACAGAGCTCGCTCTGTTTTGGCATGCTTCTTATTATTTATGCTGCCCCCACAAACTCAACTCTCCCGACCTTGGTCCCCTTGGCCTCCATCTCCTCAACTCAGCAAGATGACTGCTCAGCCTTTAGCTTCGTGCTCCCGCTTTGCTGTCTCCAGGCCAGTAGCCTGTTGAACTCCCCTCATGTCTCCCCTTCTCTCAGAGGTCATATTCCTGTACTGTGGACTTTCAACCTCTGGAAAGCATTGTCCTATGTGTTTTGTCTGTTTTTTGGTTGTTTGAGAAGGAAGGTAGGTAAATTGAGTTCTATTTCACGGTCATAGCCAGAAGCAGATGTTCTCCATGAGATGCCTAAAGAATATTGCTCAAAGCTGTACTGATATTGATTTACTACCCTGGACGGGGACAAAGGGGATTTAGAGGCTTACATTCTAAATCTGCATCCCACAGGCCAAAGAACCAATGTGGCTCTTCTACCTGCCATGTGTCTCAGGGCCAATTATACATTCAGGGCTTAGGGAAATAGCCAGTGGTGAGTCTTCAGACCTAAGGGACCTATTGTAAGCCAAACTTTGGTTAGAACTACATTGATTTCCTAACCTCTACACGGTCCCAATTTCATGGAGGATGCCAAGCTATCATGACACTTTAGGTTTCTGGGTTTCAAATGTTAATTTTACCCCCACATACCCAGGTATTCCTCTTCCCGGTGTACAGCCACCTAAGTAATGGCCACAGGTCCCTTCAGAAGAAGACTGGGGTAATCGTTACTGTACACACTTGCTGAAATGGTGCAGGGACCTTTCCCCTGGGATCCAGTTACTTCTTCAGTCATGAGCTCTTCGGGTCACAAAATTGGCTCAGCTCTGGAAACCCGGTAAGGTATTATGGTGTTCTTTAAGGAGATGATCTCTCTCAGCCCCTTGCTTACCCATCTTTCCCTCTTTTGATTATATATGAACCATAACCCTTGTTGACTACTAATATTTTGTCCCTAGGGATACCATGTTCTATTAAGCTTCTCCATAAGACTTCACAGGTTAGGCCTGCTTGGCTGCCATTTTGAGCTTGGTGGTTAGCATGGTAATGACAACACCTGGGCTTGTGTGGTCAGCCTTTCCACCTGGGTCTTTGTGGTCTCATCCTCAGCCACTTGGCTCTCAGCAAGCCAAGTTCCATTCCAGCCTTTCCTGCCAGTGACAGATGGCAGAAGAGTCACCAGGGAGCTCCTTGGTAAGGCTCATGGCCTCTCACCTACATCTCCAGTGGCCTTGGTGAATGGTGGATCCTCCTGACCTTCCCCAGGGAACGTCATCCTCTGATGGGTCACTGTTCCAGTCAGCATCCTCACAGCCATAATCTAAAAGACTTGACCACATAACTTAGAGAAGATTTATTAGCTCACGGTTTCAGGGTTCAATTGATGTGAGGCCAGGAACTGTTGATCTCAGGGCGTGGTGACAGGAAGCAGAGAGAGAGAGAGAAAGAGAGAGAGAGAGACTGACTTCGCTCTTACATCATGGAGGCTGGAAGCAAGGGCGTATGGGGAGGAGGAACCATATATAACCCCCAAGTCTCCCACCTTCTCTGGCCACACCCTTCTGACCTGGGCCACCACCCAGATAAATCTATTACAATGGATTTATCCACTACTGAAATTACAACCAGCCCTTCTTTCAGCATTGCCAACTCCGTTTCCATGAGGGCTGGAGGGGAGCCCTAAACTCAAACCATTACAGTCATCCTGACCTACATATCCATCCCAGCATGTTCCCTTCCCTGAGCTCTTTCATTCTTTCCTCTATTATCTGGCCAACAAATTCAGACTTTTCAACACTTCAGTCACTTTTTCTAGGCTTCTGTGAGCCTCCTGAGAGCAGTGAGTTTGCACTATCTTCTAGCGTTTTACTCATGGAGTTAAATCCTATATCTTGAGAGTGATCCCCAAGTCAAGAAAATCTCCCTTATTTGCTGTTAGCAACCTGGACTCTTTGATCACTGTTAGAATCTCGCCCCAAAGGACTCCTTAACGCCCCTCCCAGTGCACACTGGCCTGCTGTGAAGCTCCTCTGCGATAGAATCCCTTTCTTCCCTCGTTGGAGCAAGCACAACCCCAGCAGGCTATGCTGTGACTTAACTGGTTCTCAGCCTAGTAGCTAGGAGAAGGGGTGGGAACAGCTCCCAAGGGCACCATGGCCTTTGCAGAGAACTCTACATGGTCTTTCCTTACGTTAGGACAGAGGAAGGGAGATGGAGTAGTTCTAGCTCTTAAGGAGGAAGAATGGGCTACTTCTGCAGGCCAGTTCAGAAGGTTCAGGAACTTCCAGGGATCAGAATTGTTGGGGGTATGTACCCCACCACATGGCTCAGGTTCCCAGGTTTTGTTCTGGCCTCGATATCACAGATGTGGCATGGTTGGACACTTGTGGTAATGAGCTAGTTTTACCATCAAAGCCTGTGCTGGACCTTCAGCGTTCTCTGCTTAGCTACTGCAAGAGATGGGGAATTGATGGCCCATTACCAAAGAGACTGATTCTCGAGGTTGATTTCAAATTGTTAATTGACCTGAACTTTTCATTATCTACCTGTAGAAGATCAATCCAACTCAGTAATGGCATTCTAGTGTAATGTCCTTATATTTATTATCCATTCTTTCTTTCATATTTGACATAACAGAATCACTCATCAATTATTGTATCCCCAGCACCAGAATGCCATTTCACCTAAAATGTTAATGACTGGACAGCTTCCTCATACCAGGGGCTCTCTGTGTACCACCCGTCCACGAGGGGTGGAGGCCTCACAACCAGCCAGCCAGCCTCAACATGCTGTCTTTCCCTCTACGCCTCGAGCCCCTGATGCCACTTGAGCCACTTTGGGGCTGAGGTAGAAGTACAAAGATGGATGTTGAAGTTACATCTCTAAAAAGACAAGGGCAAGTGGGATTGAGAAGAGGAGCTGTTGGATTGCAATGCAGATGTGACAAAGTCTTTACCAGCCAGCCAGGGAGCTCCAGAGAACAGACTGTTTATTAGAGGAGTCCCGACTTAGACAGAATGGCTAGATCTTGTATCACCACCTTTCTCAGTCATTGGCTGTAAGTTGGTAGAAAAAAAGCATGCCATCAACTCCTCTACCTTGCCCAGTGATAGGCTAGGTACTTCCCTGAAAATGGTAGCTCTCTTTCTCTCTCTCTCTCTCTCTCTCTATATATATATATGTGTGTGTGTGTGTGTGTGTGTGTGTGTGTGTGTGTGTGTGTGTGTGTGTAGTTTATTTATTTATAGAACCCAGGGGCATTCTACCTCCAAACTATATCCCAAACCCTACTTTATTTTGAAACAGAGTCTCACTAATTTGCAGAGGGTATGGCTAAATTTCTGAGGCTGGCCTCAAACCTGTGATTCTCATGTCTCAGCCTCCCAGGTACTGGGATTATAGGCATACACCATCATGTGCTGCTAGTGTGTCCTTATCTTGACATCTGAGGTGGGCCCTGAAGACGGCAAACACTGGAGGCTGTCTGCTAACCGTACCCCCCACAAATGGGTGACCCATACTTCCTTGAAGGTAAATCTTGAAGGTAAGCCACCTCCTTGTGGTTGTCTGCCACAACTCCAAATCCCAGAAAAGAAACGAGCATTCTTTGGCCAC
>PVLC010015588.1:0-36930 GCA_004027655.1 Graphiurus murinus
AGACCTCTATAAGGAAAATTATAGAAAGCTGAAGAAAGAAATTGACGAAGACCTTAGGAGATGGAAGGACCTCCCATGCTCTTGGATAGGCAGAATAAATATCATCAAAATGGCCATCCTCCCAAAACTGATCTACAAATTCAATGCAATACCCATGAAATTACCAAGGACACTCCTCACAGACATAGAAAAATCAGTTTTTTGCTTATTTTGAAATATTAGTTTATAGACTTTTTCTTATATGAACGTATCTTGCTGGCATGCTTTCATAATTCATAGGGAGGGACATCTTTTATTCATTATGCCCCTTTTTCCCCTTAAGATATAACATTATGTGGGACTAATCTCTTTTTTTCTTGCTCATTTTTTAGGTGAAAAGAATTTTCCTGTACTTTTAAGAAGTGGGGGATCTTTTAGGATAGTGTTTCCAGCTTCAAGGCTCTAGTGTTGTTTTTATAAAGTGACTTTAAAAATTCTCTTGCTTTTGTAGTTATCCTCCTTGGCTACCTTCCCCAACTTTTTTCTCAATATTCTCTTTCCATTGTTTCCACTGTCCTTGTTCTGCTCAATTTGGATTCAATTTCAGTAATTTTTTCTTACCTTTGGATTCTGTGTTCAAAGCACTTTTGTATATTAGGTTAGGGAGTAGCTATAATACTTCAGTATCTCAGACTCTATTGAGTTGGCTTCCTATTGCCTTCCCTTACAAATTGGATCCTATGGAAACCCTTCCCAGTTTTGGCTGCCATGCTCAGATTGTCCCTTTACATTTATCTATTAGTAATCCATATCTTTTCTCTTTTTTGGAACTAGGGATTGCATCCAGGGGCCTTCTACCTCTGAGCTACACTCCCATTCATTTTATTTTATTTTTTTGAAACAGGATCTCATTAAATTGCTGAGGGTCTCTCTAAGTTGTTGAGGCTGGCCTCAAACCTGTGATCCTTCTGTCTCAGCCTCCCAAGTACTGGGATTAGAGGCAAGCACTGCCATGCCCAGCTAATAATTTGTGTCTTCTTATTCTGAGGATCATCAGAAGGCCCAATGCGATGCTTTCCTTCTGCCTTTCATACAGATGCTGATATGGTCCAAAGTTTTTTGATGCTTTATATTGACTTATATTTAGCTTTTTGTTGGACTATTTTCTGAAATTGTTATGGTACAGATACTGTCCTTGAGTGTTTGGTCCAGCTGTCTTCACTCTATTCTGTATCATCTTCATACTTTTGGAGTACTTGGATAAAATTTTTATATAAGGAGCTGTCTTGAATATTGACCTATTATTCTACTTAATGGACAGAAAATTCTGCATATATTCAAAACCTTTTTAATGTTAAAATAGTAATACATAGATTAGTATTAGGAAGCTAATCTGCTACCTGGACAAGTATGGAGAGAAAGAGGGTTGTGGAGGGGGAACTAGGAGGAGGAGAAAGGGGCAGAATCGCTTTTTGACTTAAAAATCCTAAATAAAAGTGACTGAAAAATTTTAGTTCTATCCGTTACTAAAAAAGTAAATTATTTTTCTATTTGCTGCTTTCTTCCTTTATCCTCATTAAATAAAAGGCAAACTTTGAGGGAAAATGCCTTTTTGTATACATTTTGATCTGGCTGAAATTATTCCTTACTTTAAATAGAATTTGACCATAATATTGTTTATCTATTGTTCAGCATATAATCCATTCTATGTCCTTTTATTATAGCTGTTCCTTTATTTTAGTTTTTTTTTTTTTAATTAGAATGGAATAGTCTTTCATTTGATCAAAAGTTTTTCAGGCTCTGCCTGATTAAGGAAGTTAAGCACTTGAAAACAAAATTTTGTGAAAGCTTCAGTCTTCCGATGAAGAAAATTTGCATTCCCTTTGTAAGCAGTATGACTTTCCACTTTTTGGTCCATTTTATTGTTGTTATAGTTGCTAATAGTTTGAGATTTGGAGCAATTAGTGGGTTTGGAATTTCCAGTAATAGTTTATTGTGATTTTATAAAGCTGATGAACCTTCTACTAATTACTCATTTGCCAGAGTTCCTTAAAAGTACTGGCATTCCATCAGTAGAAAAAAATAAACTTAAAATATTTTTTCACCATCTCATCTGTGACATATGTAATTTTTTGGTGGATGTATTCCAAATATTAGAGTTTCATTTTAATTTTTTGTTTGTTCTTTCAGAGTTTCTTACCAGGTTTCTCATGGCCATCTTAGTGAAGTTTCTTTACATTCTTGCTACAAAAGGATACTCTTGGGTTTCAACTGAAGAACCCACTCCAAATGTCTTATTTCAATTTGTATGTCATCTGACACAAGTTTAATTGGGTGAGCTGCAACCTAGAGAATCAGACCTCAATGGCTGCTTGACTACATTTCTCTTTCTTCATGGACCTCAGGTTCAGGATTCTGTCAGGTATCATTTGGTTAGAAATATGTTTGTTTCTCTTGTCAGCTTCTTGATTGGGTCTTTTCCAGATTCTTGCAGGATAGCCATATGGTCTAGAAAACATTTCTACATGTTTCCTAGATGGCTTCTGGGGCAGTCAGTATTCCAGGTCTGATTGATTAGCATTTCAGAATCTATTCACACTGAGAGAGATTTGTTTTTTTCTCTGAGTTTTTTTTTTTTCTTTTTTCATGTAGCATATTCAAATTTAGTATCTTTCTTGTCTCTTATCTAAAGTTCATTTGAATTTGGTGATTTTATTTTAGTGGCTGCTGTAGTTTGACTATGGTTTGTCCCCACCAAAAGCTCATATCTTCATTCCTCAGTGTGGCTGTGTTGGGAGGTGGAGCCCAGTGGAAAGTGTTGGGATCACGAGGGCTCTGTTTCTCATGATCAGATTATTGCTTTCTCACCAGAGTGAGGGAGTGAGTTTTTGCTCTTATAGAACTAAATTAGTTATCAGGGTGGGTTGTTCAAAAGCTGTTTTACCCCTTTGCTAATTCTGCATGTGTGTGATGGCTCCTCTGCCACCAGACTTTGAACACTTGCTGGCACTAGGCTCTTGGACTTCCCCAGCTTTCAGAAAAATAAGCCAAAATAAACCTCTTTATGAATCACCCAGTCTCCAGTATTCTGTTATAACAACAGAAATGGACTAAACTAGTGGTCCACATATTTTGGCTAACTTTTTGTCATTTTATGTGCCAAGGAAGAAAGACCAATAAAAGCTAATGGTGAAGTGCCTAGAATATGCCGACTTTGGAAAAAATCTACTAGTATTCTCGTTTTGAATATAGAATGTCCTGGAATGTCCCCTGGAAAAGCTCATATTTTGATGTTCAGAGGTGAAATAATTAAATTATAAGGGATCTCATCAATTGATAAATCCATTCATGAATTAATGGATTGTTTGGATGGTAATATAGGCAGGTAGGGTGTGACTGGAGGAGGTAGGTCACTGGAGGTGTGGCCTTAGGGATTATATATGTCCCTTGCCCTCTGCCCTTTCTCTCTGCTTCCTGTGGCCATGCCCAGAGTTTCCAGATGTGACCTGGTCTAACAAGGACTGAATCCTCCAGAACTGTGAGCAAATAAATCTTCTTTCCTCTAAGTTGTAGTTGTCAAGTATTTTGTATTTTGGGTCACAACAGTGAGAATGCTGTCTGAAATAAGCAGTAATTGTATTAAATGATTAATATTATTGGTAGAGGCACATACCAGTTTCCTTTCCACATTTTTTATTCTGTATTATCCAGTTCTTTCTTTCTAAATTTATTTTGAAAATCATTCTCTGTAAGCTTGAGGCATAGAGAAAATTACTCAATGTTGTTAGTGATAATAAATTTAAAGCTATAGCTTTCAAGATAATAGCTCTCATTACAGAAATATTAGAGTAAACCTATTAACAAAATAGAGCTTTAGCAAATTTATGCTTATTCTCAGTTAACCAGGGGAAGGAAGATTCTCCACTTGTATTTATTTATGGCTGTTCTTGATCTTGGCAAGATTAGAAACTGTATCATATCAGGATATTTTGAGGTTGGAGAAAAGCAACTTAATGACATATATGCAATCTAAGTAAATTTGCTATTTTGATAAAGATTGAATTAATAAGTTAAACATAAAAACTCATTGACTTTGTTAAAGATAAAAATTATAAAGTAGGCACAGTATATTGTAATATTTTCAGATCAGGCCTAACCAGTTTCTTTAATAAAATTAAATTATTAAGACCTAAATTTCACTTTGCTTTATATTATACCAGTCTTTGATTTAATTTTGCTCTGACATTTTCATTTCATAAGAGAACCTACTTAGTATATTTTTTTTCAGATTGTCTTATATTTTTCAGGAAGTAACTTTTATTATAGTTAACTTTTTTTTTTTTTTTTTTTTTTTGCGGTACTAGGGATTGAACTCAGGGGCATTCTACCTCCGAGCTACACCCCCAGCCCTATTTTTTATTCTTTATTTTGAAACCGAGTCTCACTAAGTTGCAGAGTGCCTCACTAGGTATAGTTAACTTTTACTTGAAGGTAATCTGTCCTATTTGGGTGGGTGGGTCTTTTTCAAATGAAGCTATACTGAACTTTGGTATCTTTCCAGTGTTCTTCAGCATTCTGCCTTAAAATGCTCAGTTTTTAGGTTTGAAGGTTCTTATTGCCATGGTCAACACTTAGCTTAGAAATAACTTTTTGCAAAAGTTGACTGAATGTTTAAATTTTTTAGATTTAGAAGTTTAGCTGCTAATTGCAAATTTCAAAGTATTGGTTTAATTTTTTGCAGTACAATATTTTCTTGACTATGTGGTCAAACTTTAAATGCCTCTAAATTGAATGGGTTATTGTCAAAAAAGGATTTTAGGGTTGAGCATCTAGATCCTAAATCTAGTACCAACCATCCAGACATTGATTTTTAAGCTTCTTTAGTAGTATTCAAGTGACCTGAGATCCTTATTAAAGATTCACGTTTTTCTTGGTCCCACTGCCAGAGTCTCAGGTCACTGATGAGAAACTGGGCCTAGAAATCAACATTTTTAACATGCATCTGATGCTTTGGGAAACATCACTATAATATCTCAGTGGTTTCCAAACTTGATGCATCTGGTCTCGTTTATTGTAAATAATTGTTAATTCTTGCTTTTGCCTAATAACTACTTAATCAGAATATCTGGAGTGAAGGCCCAGTAACTTTCATTTTTAGTAAGATGCCTAGTAGTCCTTTTATAGAAAACTGCATCTCAGGATCCCATCCTTGAGATCCATTGCATAATCTACCTGTGAGCTGTCTGAGGACCTTGTGTCTTTATGTTCTAGGATCTCTTTTCTGGGTGAAATATTAGGCAGCTATTTCTATTACTTCTCAGATATGCTCTGATGTTGACATTCTAGGGCTTAAAAAGCATTGCTTATTTCTAAAATTATTCTTTAACATTTTTCTTATTCATACTAGATAATTTTCCCACACATGCATACACAAATATCTATGTATTATGAGACTTACTGGCTCTTTTCATATTGAATACTAGTAAAGTTAGTTTATAGATATGATTATTTTGGCTATGTTGACTATCATGGTATAAAAAATTTTCACACACTTTAAGAACTTAAATTCAAGACAAAATGTCTTTACGTATTTTTGTACTGTTGGCTAGTATTATTAGTGCAATACTTCTTATAAAAAAGCTAGTTACTAACATGACTTCGGTGTATCAAAGAACTAGAGAAATTGATAGAAGTATTCAGTTATCTTAAACATTTTGCTGAACTGGATAGCTTTCCAAAACTGAGATTCTTTATAACTATCCATGATAGTTTTTGTATAAAGTACAAAGCAATTCTTGTCAATGCTGTTATGACAGCTGAGTTTCATGGAGTTAGTCATTGTACAGTTGTTGAAGGAACAGCATCTTCTTTTCAAGGTTTAAATAAGTTATTTAAATTTTCTTTTGGTTCGGATATACTTTGCATATGTAATCAATGTAAATGGAAAGCTTTGGGTAATTGAGAGCTAAACCAGAGAAATTGATAATTTTTATTTGCTTATAAAGACTAAATGTAGGATATAATAAGGTTGTAGTGTGTAAAAGTCCATGAAAAGAATATGAGTGCTGTGCTTATTGTAGGGCTACATTATGACACTAGAAAATATTGCATCCTCTTTACCACTTAGTAAGTTTAGTTTGGAGAGTGTGGTGGCTTGTACTTTATTACTCTATAGCTAAAGTTCTCAGAGTTTCTAACATTCTCCACCTCTCCTTCTCTGGAAATTCCATTTAACTTTATTAACTTTCCTCTGAAGATTAGCTTCTTAAAATATACTTTCAAGCTCACTAATCAATATTTAAAATTGCAATAAAATAAAAATTATTGGGAACAAATTAATTTATTTGACATACATTAGACTGGCAGATAGATTTAAGTATTTTTTGTCTATTAGAACACTGGTTTGCTGTTCAGATTTGGAGTTATCCAGTCTGGTTTCCTCTTTTTAGCCTATTTTACAATTGCTACTTTAACACAGACTTTCCCATTGGCTGCTAGAGACCAAGAATTATTTTGTATAATCCTCAGTAGGTACCACAGAAGAGCCTCAGGACTACTATCTGCTGCTGCTATGGGGCTTTCTATTCAGGCAGATAGGGGAGAGAAAGTACAGCCGGTAAATGAATGTAATGGAGAGACCTCTTTAGAGACCTAATATGAAAAGTTACTTCTGGTACTAACATTCATGGTAGTGCTGAGATTTGGAGAAGGGTCATCTACTGTTTTATAATAGGTGTGACTTTTTAAATTGTCATGTTTATTGCTGAATTTATGTAGCTAATCTGTGTTGTATCCTTGAATATTTAAGTAGGCATTGTTAGTAACAGGACTGCTAAGTGGCATGACTAGACTCTTACTATTCCTTGAGAGTTTCCCTTGGTATATTTGTAGAGCATCATTCTTGTGATCTGCTGCCTCACTTTGATTTCCTTTTCTTTTCTCTTTCTCTCATTCTTGCTTCCTGCCTGCTTGTATTCCTTGGTTGCCTTTTTTTCTTTTATGCGCATATGTTGTATATATATTGCTTTATAATATAGTTGAATAGTTGAATTGTCACTGGGCAATAGGATCTTTTCAACTTTATTATAACCCTATGGGACCACCATCATATATGTAGTCCATCATTGACTGAAAGGTTATGTGATATCCAACATGTACTTTAATTTTTTAAATGATGACTGATAGAGCAAATTTTGTAACAAGATGTGGATACTAACTTATTTTTTCTTCTTTAGTTTTTTTCCTATTAGTAATGATGGGTGGAACTTGTGTACATATTCTTACACAATTATGGATTGGGATTATAGTCACAGAATTAAACAAAGCTAATTTGCCAATCTACAGATTGAATTTAGTCCTCACTTTCAGATGTCTTATCCTAGAAGTCTTCACAATGAAGTAAGGACATCCACCTGAAGCAAACAATTTCTCTTTTTTGTTATTTCATACATATAAATTTCTGTTTTATCTGTTCTATAATATGCATGCTATATTAGTAATATCATACATATCCAGTTTAAAAATAAATAAATACACATGATGCTGTCTGCCTACATATTTGCTGATAGGAATGTTTAGTCAAAATAACTTAAAAGATCATAGTTCTAATAATGTAAGCAGCTAATCATAGAGAGTGATCACCAAAGGGAAAACATGATTTTTTTTAAATGATAGATAAAGGTCGAGAGATTTAAAATACAGTAGAAGAAAAAGTAGTAAATATATATAAAATATATTTTATAGACCAAAGAGCTCATTTGTAGATTGTTCAGATATTTAACTTATAAAACAAAAAAATTACCTTGTTTATTTACTAAATTAAGAGGAGTTTTATTGGCAAAAAAGACTACATAAATTTTTCAGATAGCTTGGAGCAGTTATGTATAGGCACAAGATTTTCACATTATGATGACTTTTCACTTTTTTGGTTATAGTTGGCCTTTACATAGCATTATTATTATTATTATTATTATTATTATTATTATCATTATTATTATTAATGGGCAACTGCTGTAAATGTTGGCTCTATCTTTCAAGGACAATTTATATTTGTCTTTTGTTTCTTCTTGGTGGAAGGAATGTGAAGTAACTTTAAAATAAACAAATCATAATTGGGTTATGTGAAACATGTTGATTTTCTTCATTTCCTAAAACTCCTAAAATTGATAGATACTGCTTTTATAACCAAGAGAAAATTAAAAGAATAGAAATACTTCCTGGTATTAGAAATAAAGACAGTTTATATATATCTTCCAAATTACCTATAATGAGGAGAGAAGGTAAGAAGTAGGGAGAAGAAACAAATCATAAAACAAAGAGAAAAATAGGGGAAAATTACATAACAAGTAAATCACATGTGTTATAACAAATATAAGTGGGATAGAAGTCCCCTTCTGTAATAAAAAACAACTAAAACTAATTAAATACTATATAAAAGAGACACACATAAAAATAATTTGAACTTGAAAGTGAAGGAATGTGCATATGAGGCAAATTATAACAAAGAAAATGGAAGGGAGTCATAATAGCCAGTTTGACAAAATTTAAAAAGTAAGAAATGGAATAGATTATGACAAGGAAGCATGGAATCCATAATGATCTCATCAAGAACTTATATGTACTAAACTATAAAGAACTAACATATAGATGTTAAAAATTTCCAAGATATAAAGGACTTTTTAGAAATTAGTAGTTAAGCTAGGCATGGTGGCGCAAGCTTGTAATCCCAGCATTTGGGAGGCTGAGACTGGAGGATCTGGGTTCACGGCCAGCCTCAGCTTCCTAGTGAGGCCCTCTGCAACTTAGTGAGACCCTGTTTCAAAATAAAGAATAAAAAAATAGGGCTGGGGGTGTAGCTCGGAGGTAGAATGCCCCTGGATATTCAATCCCCAGTGCCAAAAAAAAAAAAAAAAAAAGAAAAGAAATTAGTAGTTAAGATATTTTAGAGTGCCTCTAAGTGGCAGATCAAGCTCATAATTCTTTTTTTCACTCGATAAATATTAGTTATTTTTATTATCACTCAAATTCATAATTCTATGTTCTGTATTTTTATTCAATTCAATTGATATATAAGACAAATAAAGAACTACATATTCTGGAAGCAAAATGAATATTTTCCATTACTCATGAAATATTTATGAAAAGTAATGTATTTTTGGTCACAAAGAAAATTTCAGGTGATTCAGAAGAGTAGAAATAGGTCATACTAGATATTTTTTGCCTTAAGTACAATAAAATTAAAGCTAAATAATAAAGTGAAGAAGGAAATTTGGTAATTTTCTCTAATAAGTCTTGGGTTGAAGAAGGAGTCAAAGTTTGCAGTTCTAAAATATCCAGATAATATGATAACATCAGAGTATACTGCATTTTATTTTGTTTTTCTGATAAACTAATTTTGTATTCTGGTCTCAGTAAGTACCTTAGCAAGGGCCCCAGAAACATAGTGAGACCCTGTTTCCAAATAAAAAATTAAATAGGGCTGAGGGTGCGGCTTGGGGGTAGAGTGCTCCTAGCATTACAAGGGTGGGGGTGGGGACTACTTCCTGACCCTCTATACTACACAAGTCATTTTGTCTCATGTGAAACAGAACTTTTATAAATAAGACGGAGCCTTAGATATTTGTAACCTATTGAACTTTATACATTATAGAGTATATATTAGTAGTAAATTATTTGGTATGAATGTATACAAAATCCTCTATAGTTTCTTTATAGACCTGGTGTTCAATTTGATAATTTTAATTTTTAACAGAGGTAATTGCAGTGCCTATATGGCAAAGATAAGTAGACTGTTAGAGTAGGTTGATTTAACTATGTAGACTATCCAGAGATCTTGGTTTGTTTTTACCTCTGTCCCCTTTGGCAGTCCTGACTCATTAGGCACATTAATTCCTTTATGCTTTAAATTCTTCATCTAAAAATGAAGAGGTTGAATTAAGACACCAAGTTCTTTATACATGTTATTATATATCTCTGAATAAATTCAAATAAATGTCAATACCAACCCTTTTCAGTATGTAGGGTCTGAAATTATGCTTTGGTGAGGGAGAGACAAGCTTAGGGTACCATGATAGCAGAGGGGAGTGAGTATATCTGAAACAGAGAGTGAAAGAGAGGAAAGGGTATTGGGAAGCTTTCACAGAAGCAATGTGACATCTGAATTGGTCTTGAAGATCAGTAAGAGTTTGTCAAGTGAACAAAAAAAGGAAAGAGTTCTAGGCTCAGGAAATAGAAGGGATTGAAACAGTGTATGTACATCTTACTTTTTTGAAAAATGTAAGTTATTCATTGTGGCAAGATATCAAGCATTGATACATATGGGAACCAAATTGTAAAAGCCTTTTATGTCATGTTAAAGAATATGAGTTTTCATTAAAGATGATAATCATGAAAAAGAATTCTTAGCAGGGGTGGAGAAAGGCACTATAAGATTTAGTTAAAATGGATGCAGAGATAACAATTAGGAAACTAGCAGTTCATAGGATATGGTGGAGTCTTAAAGTAATGGCAGTAGAGATTTTATTGCAGGTCTCTAAAATGGGTGGGTTTCAGAGGGTATGTGGAAGCCTTGAAAGTGCATGTAATACTTGTTATAATAAATATATTTTCCTTGGGAGAAGATCCATAAATTTCATCATCAGATCATACAGTAGGATTATTAGGGTATGTGTGTGGGGAGGGGGAGGATTGATTGAATAACATTTACAAACTGAAGTTTAAATAATTTAAAATTTATTCAAATATCTAACCTATTTTTTTTTTCATTTTTTATAGTGGAAAGGCCAAAATCTCAGCAAGTTCGAACCTCTAGTACAATAAGGCGAACCTCCTCTTTAGATACAATAACAGGACCTTACCTCACAGGACAGTGGCCACGGGATCCTCATGTTCACTACCCTTCATGTATGAAAGATAAAGCTACCCAGGTAAAATAAGCAAATCAAAATCAGCTTTATTACCTTTCATTTCTTCTGTATTGATCACACTAAAGAAAACAGAATTTAATCAGATATTTTTGAATCTGAAATGTATCCAATCAAAAAGAAATCTGACTTTAATTAAGTTCTAGTACTATTTTGTCTTCTGCATTTTAGAATTTTTTGAATTAACATTTAATAAATAACATATCAGTCTATCCTACATGGTTTTAGAGATGTATGTTATAGTTTTAAGAATTGCTCTCCACTAGAAATTAAAATAATGAGTAGTAGCCATATTAGAAAATTACGTATTTTTGGAGAAAAGTTTATATAGTTATTGAAAATAATTTAGAAAGTATGAACATGGCTATAAAGCTTATGTGAAAGGGGTTTTGTTTTGTTTTCTTGTCTAAAGTCAAGATCCAAAATATAGAGAAATAGAAAATTCACTGTTTGTCATACTTTCCCTATTTACAGAAGACTCTTTAAGCTTTTGATTTGAAAAACTTTTTCTTACATCAGAAAAAAATCTAAAAATATCCTTGTTCATAATTGTCTGAGTTCTTGACCACATGTTCATTTGCATTTGACATTACAAAGAGTATTAAAAATATAAGAGGTAGTCAGTGACCTTAAAGAACCTACAGCATAGTTAGAAAGATAAAATGTCAATTTTTAAAAAAGTGGTCATAAAAATAGTGTGTAAGTAGATGAAAGAGGAAGTTTTGTGAGGGCATTCAAAAGGAGAATATTTTGGGCTTTATAGGTTAAAAAATATAAGGATTGGGGTTTCATGTGCAAGGAAACAGGAAAAGAGAAAAGGGGAGAGGTTTGGATATTATCTATGAAAACCCTTCTTAATTTTTGTCACTTTCTTAGGCAAGATTGAAACCATGAAATTAGTGGCTCTTTTATCATCTATCGGATCAGTTCTGCCTGTATTATGTTTTATGCTGCTAGTCTTTTGCTTTCCTTTCTCTTTTTTAGTGAGGAAAAGAATGGGTTTGATATGACAAGCATTGGGATCCTCCAGTAGAAAGAATTAGTAAAATTTAAAGATGTGGGCCTACATGTTTAGAGATACCTAGGCATAGATAACTGAGAACCATCTTTCTGAAGGAATTGTGATAAAGTATAGAGAAAGAGGATAAAGAAAGTAAGTCAAGTGACCAAGAACTTAGTTTTGGGGAAGGCACACAAGACAGAAAGAACTAATTTATTCTTCTGGAAGCAACAACAGGAAAAGAGGAGTTAACGTTTATTAACTATGTACCATGTAGTGTCTGTTTTGTAACCTGTGTTTCATTTAATTCTCACAAGAACATTGCAGCATTACTCAGATGGGTAATCAGAAACTCAGGAAATTAAGTGACTTACCTGGAATCATAAAGTTAGAAATTGTTGAAACAAAATTTCTAACACAAGTTTTCTTTATCTCACCTAGTGTAATAACTGGCACTGTACTGAAAATGGTAGCTATTATTTTAGCTTACAAAAATAAATAAAACACTAGAAAATGTTTTATTGTACATATGCTTCATGCTGACACCATGTAGAAACACCTTAAGAAAATTTCTGAGAAAAAAAAAACAAATAGCAAAAGGCTAGAAGAAAAACTGTATAGCGGTCTTAGAAGCCAAAGGAGAAAAGTGTTCTAAGAAAGGAAAAGTTGTTGATGGAATCAAATAGTAAAGAGAGGTCATGGAGAATAAGACTGATTTAGGGATTAAGGGGATGGAGAAGGTAATATTAATGATACGATGGAGTAAGAAACCCAGATATTAGGGAGTTAGGAAGATCATAACGTGGAGGTAGAGAGTCCTTTTTTAAAAAATTATATATATTGAAACAGCATCTTTGTAAGTTACTAAGGCTGGCCTTGAACTTGTAATTCTCCCGTCTCAGCCTCCCAAGTACTGGAATTATAGGTGTGTACCACTGTGCCCAGTTATATTTTAGTTTAGTTAACTGTGGTGCTGGGGATTGAACCTAGTGTCTCATGAATACTGGGCAAATGCTGTGACATTGAGCTCTATCACCAGCCATATTCTCCCAAAATACTGAGGTCCAGGATGGGGGCCCAGGTCTGGGTATAGGTAGTTCATTTGAGAAACCTGTTATTGAAAGGAAAGTAAAATATTTGCCTCACTTTTCAGATGAGGAACCCGAGGCTTAGAAAAGTTATTTGCATATGATTACATAGAGAGTTAAGTATAAAGAGATTTGAACCTAGACTGTTGATTCCAAAGCTTTTGCCTTTTCTCCAGCTCTTCACTGACTCTCATCGCAAACAGTAATATATACAGCACTTAACCTGGTGCTTGTTTCACAAGCATAAGAAATGCTCTTGTCACCATGCATCTATTAGTTTAATGGATTCAACAGACAAACATATGAGATAGTTTTGATGGCCACATCCATTCCTCCTGGATTAAATCTTGAACCTTGGGGAGGGAAGTAGTTTTAATTTATTTAGTAGAGAGGAGATGATATATTCAGCTTGGCACAGATATTAAATACCTGGGCTCTCTACTTTGGTGAAGGGTATCTACAGTATCTTCTTCCTTTCATATTTCTATTTAAACCACTTTAATTTTTAAGGACTAGTGATAAAATTTTTAATATTAAGTAAAAATTGTATATATTTATACATACAACACGTGTTGATATATATATGTGTGTTGACATATATATTTTGAAACAACTAAGTCAAGATGTTTAACATATTACCTGAAGTGTGTGTGTGTGTGTGTGTGTGTGTGTGTAGAACACTTAAAATCTACTCTCTTAACAGTCTTCAAATGCAGTCTTACATTGCTTAACAATGAGGATGAGTTCTGAGAGATGCATCATTAGGTGATTCTATCATTGTGCAAATATCTTACATTTCACTTACCTAGATGGTATAAACCAATATTTCAATGTGATGTCTTGAGGTGGTGTATATGCTGCTGTTGACATAGCATGGCATACTGTTTTAAGTAAACATTTTTTTTTATAAGTGGAAAAGTATACTTTAAAATAATGATGAGTACAATAAATATATAAATAAGTATATATATACTTATTTGTATATGTATACTTTATATATATAGTGTATACTTTATATTTGTATATGTATACTTTATAAAGTGTATACTTTATAAAGAATACACTTTAAAATAATGACAAAGATAATATATAAATTATATGAATATATAAATTTATTATCATTGTTTTGTTAAGTATTATATGCTGTATGTAATTACGCCTACTATATTTTAATATAATTGACAGCATAGCAGGTTTGTTTTCACCAACATCACCATAAACTTTTTTTTTGCGGTACTGGGGATTGAACTCAGGGGCATTTTACCTCCGAGCTATACCCCTAGCCCTATTCTTTATTCTTTATTTTAAAGCAGGGTCTCACTAAGTTGTGGAGTGCCTCACTAGGTAGCTGAGGCTGGCCGCGAACCCGGATTCTCCAGTCTCAGCCTCCCAAATGCTGGGATTACAAGCTTGCGCCACCACGCCCGGCTACACCATAAACTCTTGAGTAATGTATTATGCTATGATGTGAAGAGGGCTCTGGGCTGGGCATGATGGCACATGCTTGTAATCCCAGTACTTAGGAAGCTGAGACAAGAGAATTGAAGATTTAAGGCCAGCATTCACAACTTAAGGAGGCCCTCTACAAATTAGTGAGACCCTGATTCAAAATAAAAAAAAATAGGACTGGGAGTATAGCTCAGAGGTAGAATGCCCCTGAGTTCAATCCTCAGTACCATATACACAAAAAGAAGGCTCTGACTAGGTGATGGGAATTTTTTCAGTTCCATTATAATCATATGTGATTGTGTATGTATTTAATCATTGACCAAAATGTTATATGATGCATGACTGTATGCAATATGCCATTATTAACCCTAGTCATTATGATGCATAATACATCTTTTGAGGTTTTTCCTCTTTATTGTATTTTGTGTCCTTTGACCTTTTAATCCCTTCCCTAAACCTCAGGGAACCACAATTTTACTCTTTATGAGTTAAATATTGTGTATCTGGATAGGGTTTAGGTTTTGGGTATGAATACATTCATCAAAATTTATTCTAAGATACAATTGTGCATCTTACCATAACTCTTAAAAATATAGAAAATAAATAAAAAAACTGAACTTTAAGATGTTTTAGAGTTGAATATACTGCTGTCTGCATCTTACTTTGAAATGAGATTAATGAATGGATAAATATGTGATGAAGCAAATATAGAAAAATATTATATAGAGAACCTAAGTGTTGCTAGGAACCACATCCAGGGTATTGCACATGCTAGGCAAGTACTCTACCACTGAGCCACACCCCTAGTTTTTTAATTATTCTGTTTGAAATTTTTCTTCAGAATTTTTTTTTTTAAATCAGGACCCATGGAATTAACATACACAAGCTTTAGTTCCTTTTCTTTAAAGTGAAGTTAATATTTGAATGGCACAGTCACACCTTCATTCTTAGGATAAAAATATATGGCTTCACATTTTTTAAGACCACTGAAGAAATAGATTGTTGCCTTCTTAATAGAATAATATATTTAACTTACTAGACAGAAAAACTAAAAACCATTTGTACAATTTAATGTTACTTCATTACTTTAGCTTTGTGATGGAACTCTTTTTTTTGGGGGGGGGAGAATGCTGGCGATTGAAACCAGGGGTATTCTACCATTGAGTAACATCCCCAGCTCTTTTTATATTTCATGTTGAAACAGGGTCCCGCTAAGTTACCTCATCCTGTCCTTGAACCTGTGATCCTCTTGACTCAGCTTCCAAATACTGGGGTTACACGTGTGCACCATCACACCCAGCTAGTCCAACCTTTTTTAAACAAAAATTTATTATCAGTTCTTAAAATTTAGCTTGCTGTTAAAATTACTCTATCATACAGTAGTATTTTCTCAGCCTTTTCCCCCATAGTACGAAGTATAATCTCTGAACAAATCTTAAATTCTGGGTTTGAGTGTGTTTTTTAATAAAGTGGTCAAATAATAAGTATAGTCTGTAGAGCAATAAACAAAGGTGTTTCCTCTAATTTTCCAGGTATAGTAGTGAATAGGACTGTTGACAAATGCTGGACTGTTGTCATTCTATCCTTGACACATGGTAGGATTTTATACTTCTCTGTGCACTTGAAGTTAAGTATGATCATGAGGCTGCCTTTGGGAAGAAACTTTAAAGCTCTGGTACATTCCTTCTGTCAAAAGGAAATAACAGTGTTTGCTCCTACTGTTAGATACATCTGGGTCACTGAGTGACAGTGACAACAATAGCCATCTTACTGACCTATTCATATGATATGAGTGAAAAATTAACCTTTGTTGTTTGAAGCCATTGGGATTTGTAGGTTGAAGGGTTAGTATCATACAATCTAGCCTCTACTGACTAATATGCATTGTATAAATCTTTTAACAATTTTTTGTAGGCTTTTTGGAGCCTACTGCTATTTTTTGTTTGTTTGTTTTTTGCAGTACTGGGGATTGAACTCAGGGGCATTCTACCTCCGAGCTATACCCCCAGCCCTATTTTTTATTCTTTATTTTGAAACCAGGTCTCACTAAGTTGCGGAGTGTCTCACTAGGTAGCTGAGGCTGGCTGCGAACCCAATCCTCCGGTCTCAGCCTCCCGAATGCTGAGATTACAAGTGTGCGCCACCATGCCCGGCTCCTACTGCTATTTTTAATAACACAATCAGACATAAAATCTGTATCAAAGTAGAATGAAAGAAAAAAAAAACAACTAAGTACTAGAAATGGGTTTTTTTCCTCCAGAGTTTTGCTGTTCACTTAACTTTTTTCTTAATCTTATTTGAACTTCTTAAAAATAAGTCTTACAGTTTATTGTCCTGTTCCACCTTTGAGTTTTATATACCTTGATCTCTTTTTTCTCATACAGTTATAAGCAGTTTTCTGTGTGAGTAGTACATCTGAACCAGATTGTGGAATAGACTGCTGCTACCTCAGCCTCAACAAGTGGCCTCTTGTGAAATATCCATTAAACTAGAAGACTTAATAATGTTACTCTTCTATAGCTGGTTCTACTGAAAATAGGCTATGTGCAGCTGATCTTATTGAGTCTTAACAAGAGAAAGTACTGCTACTGCTACCTTAAAAAAAAAAAAACAAACAAAGCTTGTTGTGGGAAAAGATACATTATATAAAATTTACTATTTTATCCAATTTTAACTGTACATTCTGAGTTTTGGGTTTTTTTGTTGTTGGTTTTTGTTTTTATTTTTCTTTTGGTGCTGCAGATTGAACCCAGGGCATTCTACCTCTGAACTATAACCCCAGCCCTCTTTTATTTTTTATTTGGAAACAGCATCTTGCTAAGTTGATGCAAGCCTCACTGAATTTCTGAGGCTGGCTTCGAAACAGCGATCCTTCTGTCTTAGTCTCCCAAGTATTGGAATTACAGGTGTGTACCACCATGCCCAGCTCCATTCTGGGGTTTTAAGTACATTGTTGTGCAACCATCACTACCATCCAACTGTAATACTTTTTCATCTTCCCAGACTGAAACTTTGTATTCATTAAACACTAGTTCCTCATCCTCTCCTCCCCACAGCCCCCGGTAACCACCATTCTACTTTAAGTCTCTATGAATTAATTACTTTGGGAACTTCATATAAGAAGAATCATACAATATTTATCCTTTTATGTCTGCCCTATTTCACTCGGTATAATGTTTTCAAGATTTATATATGTTGTAGCGTGCATCAGAATTTCTTTAAGAATTAAGGCTTAAATGAATAATATTACATTATATGTACATACATTTTGTTTACCCATTCATCTCTGGGTGGATATTTAGGTTGTTTCCACCTTTTGGCAATTGTGAATATTTCTGTTAATATTTATGTATAAATATCTTGATTTAATTCTTTATCAGATACATGATTTGCAAATATTTTCTCTCATTCTATGTTTTTTTCATCTTTTTGATAATTTCCTAGTTTTTAATCTTTATAAAGTCTAATTTATTTTTATTTCTTGTTCTTTTAGTGAAATATTAAAAAATCATTTCTGAAAACAATGGCATGAAACTTCTCCTTAGTGTTTCTTTAAAGAGTTTTATAGTTTTAGGTTTAGGTCTTTGATCCATTTGAGTTAACTTTTTGAATGGTATAAAGTAGAGTCCATTTTCATTCTATTGGTTGTAGATATCTAGTTTTCCCAGTACCATTTGTTGTCTTTTCCCCACTGAATAGCCTTGACACCCTTGTAAAAAGTCATATATGTGAGGATTTGTTTTTGAGCTCTCTGTTGTATTCCACTGGGTATTACAGACTGAATTTTACTATCAAGCATGTATGCTTTATATACATCAAGGAAATATGCAAATTTTACTAATGGTTTTTCTTGTTTTAATCAGGAGTGATTGTTTATATGGGAAATTCCACTTTGTCATTGAATTTTTTTTGACTCAACCTATATTATGATGAATTTCATTAATAGATTATCTAATGTTTGGTTCATAGTTACATCTCTGGAAAAATGATATTTTTTACAGAGATTTAAAAAATTATATACAGTGATAAGTTAAATGTTAATATTTGTTTAATATTCAGAAATGAGACCTGAATTTTTTTCTTTTTCATGATGTAATCCTAAGGTTAGTGTTTGTACTTGCTTCACAAGAGGTTTTTGCAAGATTTCCTTCCCCTATACTCTAGCATGGTGTAAATATCATCTAGGTTATCTGTCACTTGGGTCTGAAAGAATTTTATCTATGAAACTTACTAACATAGTATGTTTTTGGATTGTACCACTTAAGAAAATCTTGTCAATTTCTTCCATGGCTCTTGGTCTCTTTTGGTTGTATCAGAGAGAGATTTCAAAACTTGTAATATTTGAGCCAGGCAAAGGCAAGAAGATTGCTCAAACCCAAGAGTTTGAGGCCATCCTGGGCAACATAATGAGACCTCATCTGAAAAACAAACCAACAGACAAACTTGTATTCTTTTATGATGTGAGACTATAATTAATTAATTACATTAAAAATAAAATGGGATGGTTAGAACTTAAATGCAATTCTTGTATACTTAAGCTTCTGTATTTCTAGATGATGTTTTTCTTTGGCATTTTATTATTTTAAATTTTCAAAGTCTAAGCTATGAAACATTAACATACCAAAAAGTACATAAAGTAGCATTTTAATTTATTTTTATTAATCTCATTAAGCTTTACTGTAGGGAGTTTTATTATCCTACTTCTCAGCCAGCATCTTTCCCTGTGAGTCTGTTTTTAAGAAATAGATCCAGAATAAGTACTTAGCATTTAGCTTTAGCCAATATTCAATAAAGTCAGTTAGCTCTGAGCTGAAATATAAATTCTTTGCTATTGAAATTTATTAAAATACCTAACCTTTTCCTCTATTCCTGAAAGAAATTTGGTTGGAAAAGACTAATCAAAGGAATAGGTGATGTTCCTCAAATAGTAATAGATTAAAAAAGAGGACTTTCAGTTTTACCACTCTAATCAGCAAATCATTTCCTGACCAAAAGTCACTTTTGATAGAGCTGTTTTCCTGTGCTCTTTTTGAAGAGCTTGCTCTTGAAATTTAAGAACCAGCAATTGGTGAAATTTTTTGAGGGGTGGGGAAACTTTTTCATGAAATGAAAGCAGTTCTGAAGATTTGACTGCATGTACCTCATAGGTTGCATTTCAAGTACCTAAGTTGTAATTTTTATGAAACTGGTACCTAACTGGCTATTGAATTAAAGCATAGAAATTCATTCCAATACTGGATTTCCTTTTCTATTTTGTCCATTATTGATTATGATAGAATTTTACAATCTAGAATTGGAACAGTTTATACACCAAAATAATCATGTTTTTGGTTTTGTACGTAATATTTTTGGTTCCTGAGGGAATATATTTAACTGTATTGGAGAAAAATGCTAATCTATGGCAAAAGTAATAATATTCATTATTTTTATGTACTATCTTTAAAATTGCCAGAAATTTGCTGGGCATAGTGGTACATTCCTGCAATCCCAGTACTTGGGAGGCTGAGACAAGAGAATCGCAGATTTGAGGCCAGTCTTAGCAATTTAGTAAGACTCTGTTTCAAAATAAAAAGTTAAAAATAGGGCTTAGAGTGCACCTCAGAGGTAGAATACTAGGCTCAATCCACAGTAGCCCCCCACACACACACAAACAAAACAAATTGCCAGAAACTCAAAAGTCTACTTATAAATTTTTAAATGATCAATGTGTTTGTTTGGTTCAAAATAAAAGGCATATAGAGAAGGATCTTTCCTGTTATCCAAGTACTTCATTTTTCTCCTTTTATTTGAAACACTTAACTGGTAATTAATTGTTCTTGCTAGATTCTAATATTTTTAAATCACTCATGCCTGACAGAAAATCAGCAATATAGGTAACTGCTAGATACTGTCAAATACATTTCACATCATTCTATAAACAACTTACTGAACTCATAAAAACTGCATACTTAAGTAATGGGGGAAAGAGAATTTTTCATCATAGAAACCTCCACACTTGGACCTAGAAATCTGAAGTATCATTTCTTATTTGTCAGATTGCATAGAAGACACAAAATAACTACTTTTGACTGAATCCTGACCTACCAGGAACTGTTTATTGAATTTCAGAGTCCTCTCATGCTCTGAGGTTATCTGTAGCATTTCTGTGCCATTTCTACAAGTCAAGACTTAAATGTTCTAATTGTATAATCAATCACTAATACTGGTAATAATGACTTTTTCTATCCATTCTCTTAGTATTATCATATTTAAACTTGCTGAAAGTAAAATATTATTGACTCCAATGCAAAGATAGCTAATATTTATCAATATCTACTTTGTCCTAGATACTGTGCTAGTAGTTTAAGATGGATTATTTTTTGTAATCCTCATTGTAGTAGCACTGGACTTAGGGAAATTGAGGAGCAAAAAATAAATAAGTAAGTAAGTAAATAAATAAATAAAATTACCTCTTTAACCTTTCAGTCCTTTTCATATAGAGAGGATTTTTTAATGCTAATTACATTTTTGTCAACAGTCTTATAGATAGGCTTTAGTTCTGCGTCACACAAATGTACAAAAAGTTCATTTTCTCTTTCCTTGCAGTCTTCAGTGGAGGCATCTAGGAAGGAAGAATCCCTTAATGTGTGGTGGCTGAAGAATAAACTATTATAAAATTATTGAGAACTGTATTTCCTTCCAGAATGTCTGTGGAGTAGTGTTATGCAGGACGTTAATAAGTGTACTTGTAAAAAAGAAAAAATGTTATGGCATTGTATAAGTAAGAAAAGTTGGGCAGGTGCTTCAATTTTGGGAATACTAATTGTATTATATATATGGTATGGAGATATAATACAATTTTATCCTAATTTATTTGACCATTAACCCTTTTATCATGTGTTCTTATTAACACCCAATCTTTAAAATTCTAGTCTATAAAGCAGACAAAACAGCAGGCCATTTGGAGAGGGCTGCTTGGTGATCAGGAATGATTTTGCTACTTTGGTTATTTTCCTGATTCAAATTTTTTAACATTTCTTAAACACTCAGATTTAACAAATTTGATTTAAATTAGTTCACCTTCTGTGACTTCTCAAGCACCAGCTTTTAATAGATTTTATAAGCAAAGTAGCCTTTAGATTTTGTTTTGGTTAAAATAACATGTTGAAAATCAATGATCAAATTTCTAGAACTCCAATAGAACTTTCTGCAGGGATAGAAATGTTCCATATTTGTGTTATCCTGTGTGGCAACCCATAATTGTTATATACATGCAGTTATTGAACATTTAAAATATGCTGGTTTGACTAAGTAACTGGATTTTTTATTTTATTTAAACAGCTACATATGGCAAATAATTATTGTATTGAATAGTGAAATCTATAGAACATATTGGTAGACCAGACCATTTTTTATACTTTTTATTTTGAGTTGATATGATTAAAATGAAATTATGTTTAGAGGGAGTATTTTTGGAAAATTGAGAACATAATGAATATACTTAAGCAATCTATGTGCATGTAACTATGTAACCATTATTAAGATAACTCTTCCAGTGATTTTTCATTTTAAAAAAACTGCATATGTTACTAGCATGTTTCATGACCATACATATTGTTCTACAGTTATTGTGTTTTGTATAACTTATACTGCATTCTGAAATAATCAAATAGATCTTCATGTTAACTTTTTAAAAAGAATGATAGGATGAAGAAAGAACAAAATCTGTGAGATAAGAGACCTCAGATTTGGTTCCATTTGACATTGGCATGTTTGGCAATATTGAAGTAGTTTAGAATTTTTGTGGCTATTGATTTGTCTATAAGTTGGAGATAAAGTAATATAAACATCCTCTGAAAAAGGCAGAGGTGTACAAAATGAAGATGATTAATGTTATTGTTAAATAATTATAGAACATGTCAAAAATTTAACTTATTTTCTGTGAATACACTTTTGAGTTATAAAGATTGTGATCCTTAATTATTTGCTTTTTGGTAAGAGCAATGCTACTCAGTAGAAAGATAAATGAGCCAGGCATGGTGGCACACACTTGTAATCCCAGCTTTTGGGAGGCTGAGACCGGAGTATCCGGGTTCGAGGCCAGCCTCAGCTACCTAGTGAGGCACTTCGCAACTTAGAGAGACCCTGTTTCAAAATAAAGACTAAAAAATAGGGCTGGGGGTATAGCTCAGAGGCAGAATGCCCTTGAGTTCTATCCCCAGTACCACACACACACACAAAAAAGAAAGATAAATGCTTTTAGTTACATAAATTCTCAAAGTAAAATTTTGACTAAAATAAATTCACAATTGAGGAACTTTAGAATATATTTATATATATTCTATATTTATATATGTATATATTTATATATACATATTTATATACAATATTATTAAAATATATTGATTTGTCTTAGATATTTAGAAATGAATAGAGCAAATTTTAATAACTTTTTCAGCAACTTATTTAATATTTTACTGTCTTTTATCCTTGCATATGATAATTGAAAAAATATGTTGTTCTCTCAGTTGACTACATAGCTTCCTTTAGTAGTGAACTCTTTAAGCACGTTATTTCTATATTTATCCAACTAGCATTCAATTACAACTTGATTCTTTTTTGGAATATGATTGCTTTTATCAGATGATAATGCTGGGCGTGGTGGTGCTCAGTTGTAATCCTAGTACTTGGGAGCCTGAGGCAGGAGGATTGCAGGCTTGTGGCCAGTCTCAGCTGCTTAGCGAGGCCTTCCACAATTTAGTGAGATCCCGTTTTAAAATAAAGAATAAAAAATAGAGCTTAGGCTGTAGCTCAGAGGTAGAATGCTCCTGGGTTCAATCTCCAGTACCACAAAAATTTTAAATAAATAAATAAATAAATAAATAAATAAATAAATAAATAAATAAATAAATAAATAAATAAATAAAATTATTTTAAAACTTTCCCCAAAGTATTTTGAGCTGATAGCTCCCTTAAAGAGCTTTATATTATGTACAGTCTCAAGAGCAGCCTCAACATAAACAAGGTTTTTTTCGGTATATAATAAAAATATATTTTCAAGCCATGTATATTTAACTGTGAAAATCATTACCCGTTATCTATCTTTAAATAGTGGTTTTTAATTTCTCCAGTTAATGTTACATTAAGTCATATGTTAAGGATGATATTTTGATATTTTACTATTATTTTATTTAGTATAACTTCTTTTCTTACCACTTTATGATATTATTTAGGATCTTGTGTTTTGTGTTATATTTGGGTGTATCGGTTCAATAATTGAAAATGAGCTTATAGTAAAAATGATCCTATTTTCTCACATTTAGTTTAGCTTTTTTTTAAAAAAAGTATTGCTTCCATTTTTAATCAGCTAATTTTACTTATTGTTCTTAATCTTTTTTGTTTCAATTTTATACTTATTTTCATATAAAGGTGTCTGATATTTTTCAAAAAAGATACTTTTCTAATATTTTCTTCCCCAAATATAAGAAGAGTAGTACAATGAGTCCATTAGCTAGATATTTGATATGTAAATCATCTATACTATCACTACTACTGAGATAGTTCTATTAAATCTTCTGTTCATTGTATTTAGTAGAAATACTATTCCATATCATTTGCATTCTTTAAAGACACCAATACGCAAATATTTAAAATTTTCTTTGAAATAGGTAACTTTATTAATGTTGTTGATGTGAAGATGTCAAAATTTTTTAATCAAGGTGACTCAGACATCTTGGATTAATCATGTCTAAATCAGAATGTGACAATGTTTTGAACATTTCATAGTATCATGAATATCCTGGCCTTTAAAGGATTTTGGTATATCTCCCTAATGGGTATGTGCTAAGAATTTATCTTATGTTTTAGTTGCCTATGATTAGGGAGTAGAGACAAAATTCCTTATTTTTTACACTTTGTTTTTGTTTGTGTTTAAAGACACCAAGCTGTTGGGCAGAAGAAGGAGCAGAAAAGCGGTCACATCAGCGTTCTGCATCCTGGGGCAGTGCAGATCAGTTGAAAGAAGTAAGTATTTCTGCTTTCAGTCCACAATCTGTTTTGGTCCTAGCTGAAAATGTCATTATTTCCTGAATATAATGGTAGTTCTTTTATTTATCTTAACAAATGAGGAAAAGGATTTATATAGTATTTGATAGTTTCTCTTTGTTTTTTTTTTTTTTTTTTTTTGGTACTGGGGATTGAACTCAGGGGCATTTTACCTCCGAGCTATACCCCCAGCCCTATTTTTTATTCTTTATTTTGAAACTGGGTCTCACTAAGTTGTGGAATGCCTCATTAGGTAGCTGAGGCTGGACGCGAACCCGGATTCTCCAGTCTCAGCCTCCCAAATGCTGGGATTACAAGCATGCGCTACCACACCCGGCTACACCATAAACTCTTGAGTAATGTATTATGCTATGATGTGAAGAGGGCTCTGGGCTGGGCATGATGGCTCTAATTGTGATAAACTAAAATATATTAAAATCCCTAGAGCAGTCACTTAATTGCTAAGAAACTAACTCAATTTTTTTAATATCAGAATTAAAATGGTACACTAAAATATTACAAAAGAAAACAGTAAAGTAGGAACAAAAGAAATATAACACAAAAAGAAATGAATGGCTAAATGGCAAATATAAATCCAACTATATCTATAGTCACATTAAATGTAAATGGACTGAACATTTCTACTTAAAAGGCAGAGATTGACAAATTGGATAAAAAAGCAGCAGTCAACTCTTAGAGACAGACCATAGATTCAAAGGTACAAATAAATTGAAAATAAAAACATGGGAAAAGATATGCACAGTAATGATAGGAAAGTTGGAGTAGGCATGTTAATACCATGTAAAATTGACTTTAAAACAAAAAGTATTTCTGAAGAAAACTAGGAACAGCACATAAGGAAGACATACATAACAGGCGTAAATGTGTATGCATCTAAAACTAGTATTTCAAAATGCATGAAGCAAAAACTTCTATAAAATAAAAAATAATAGTCCTACTGTAGCAATTGGAGATTTCAGCATCCCATCTGCAATACTTGAACAACGTACTAGAGAAAGAATCATCAAGATGATAGAAGACTTCAACATTACCAATCAATTTAACTGGCATATACAGACAGCTACACCCAGTAATTGCAGAATACATCATTTTAAGCACATGTGAAATGTTGTCTAAGTTAGACTGTATATGAAGTCATAAAGCAAATCTCAATAGATCTCAAAAGATTGAAATCATATAAAAGTAAATATATTTTAAAATATCTTAATGTAAACAAAAGGCTATAAATTACTTGTTTTGAGTGCTTAATTTCCTAATATGCTGTTTCTCTTCTACTGTTTGCCACAGATAAAAGCTAGTTTCCCTAAACAACCTGTATACCTTGAGCATTTAAAAGATTTAATAGTAATTGTCCATTGTGCTTTTTATTGCCATGGTTATTTAAGGTAGTTAATTTAGATCATAATACATTTTATTTTTACTATATCGCTGAGAAAATATATTTCAAATACTTCATATTTTTAAAATTATAGGAGAATATAATTGTAATGTTTTCTGTAGACCTACAAGAAAACAATCTGGAGATTTTTTATTATCCCTTTGGAAGGAAAAGAATTATGTGATAAACATTTTAACAATACCATGCATTCTTTATCTAATAAAGTATAAATTAGAATTGTAAAGATGTTTTATAATCACTTCATTATCTTTAAAAGTTGAATCCAAAAGAAACTATTTTTAAGGCCATACGAAATGTTTATTGAAAAAATAGAAACTTACTGGTAGATTGGTATACAGTAAGTGAATTGCTTTATCAAATTTTTGTTCATTTTTATCTTAGTTTTACAGCTTGCAATGCCTCCAACATTACTAAAGGAAGTTATTTTGTGAAGTGGTTGGGATCACGAGGTATTACATAGTCACTAGTACTTACTAGTAGTTAAACATTAATACAGTATTACTTTCAGCAGCATTGTTAGGTAATAAAGAGAGGTTACAAATCGAAGGCTAAAGGACTGGATTTGCTATTTATTAGCTCTTTCACATTGGGAAAGCTCCTTTCTTTTTAAGTGTTTCCTCATCTGTATAATGGTTTTAACAAATCCAAAGGATCAAATGGGTTTGTGAACAAAGTGTTTTGTTGTTAAAAAGTCTCTGTTAACAAATGTGCATTATTGATGGTTATAAATACATTTCTGTACCAAAACTTACAGTAATAAAAATTCCCTCAAAGCTAGCTATGTGTGTGGGGCTGAGTCTGTGTGTGTCTCTGTTCCTGGGAGCAGCTGGCTTATATGGAGTCTGTATGTAGACAGGCATGTATAAGGATCAATTTGCTTTTACCTAGAATGCAGAACCTTCTTTTGAGACATTTGATCTTAGCATTAAAGTTTTTCATATATTCCCTGGTTCATGTAAAAGAATAACAGCTTGAGATTCATGACTTCCCAAATTTTATTTTCAGAAAATTAGTTGGATTTCAGCTCATATTCTAGATGTCCTACTACCCTATATAGGGCACTTTTGTGTGGATTACAAAAGTACCCCTTCCACTGAGTACATGCAGTCCCACTAGCATAACATGGTTTCAAAGGGCCAATTCCTTTTAATGAAGGAAAAGGCTCTTCCAGAAAGCTTCAGTACTTTGGCAAGGCTTACGGCATGCTGGATAGAACTTGGGCTGGCCTAGATTTGAACCCTTAGTTGTAATACCTACTCAGTACTCAAATTATACAATACAACCCCAAATGGCAGTTCAGGTTGTCTTTAAGTGTTCAAAGTTTATAACTGTTGAAATACAAATTATTTATATGTTAGTTATGCATTGTATTTTCTCTTTTTAAAAGGAGTTTTTTATTAAGTTTGGGGGACTAATAATGAAAATTAATTCCCCAGTTTTGAGTGAGTTATGTCTTAAAAGTTTGGTTATAAGTAGATGTGTGACACCAAGACTTATTATTTTCACTAAAACATCGTTCTATGGAATCTCAGTTCTAACCCAACCTGTAACAGTGGGATAGATGCTAATCACTGTGTAGCAGTCCTTCTATAGCAAATAACATTCAGAGTTTGTAGGATAACAGCTACATATTTCCTATCTTTTCCTAATATCAAAAATAAGAGATATTAGAGTTGCCAGCCACCTCTGACAGTTGTACTAGCATCTTGGTTCAGTGGTGCCTATGGGTAAGAAGTAGTTGCTGAGGATACTAGGTCTCTTACTAGTGATAATCTATAAATATTTCCTAGTTTTATATTTGCTTCCTCCTCTTTTCCAAACACCTCAGTATCCTGCTTCCCTTCTCACTGTCTCCACTTAGCCCTTTTAAGATGTCTCATTTCACTGGCCTGCTGTGGATTAGAATTCGTTCTGAGAAATATTTCCCTCCCCCTCAGTCCCTGAGGCAAAAATTCCCAGCAAGTCTTTTGAGGCTAAGAATTTGGTCTTGTTTTATTTTGTTTTTAGATGTTAACAATAGAGGAGGAAACAAACAGCACAAAAATAGCAAATGGGATGATGTTACAAGTTTCCAAAAATGCATTCCTGGTTCTCAGATTTTAAGTGGGTCCAGTTCCTGATTGTACATCTCATTCCATAAACTTTGTCTTTTCTTTGTGATCATTTATGCTAATTTTTCTCTCTACCATTATTATTTCTTGTGACCCATGGCCACTTATTCTCAAATTTTTTAAATTTTGGAGCTAGTATACTTGGTACCCCTTTTATATTTAAAGAAGGTTCCTTTCTCTTTTATTCTTAATTTTTTCTCTAAGGTCATAGTGTAGCAAATTAATATTTAGAAACAAAAAGTAAGCTTCATCTATAGTTTATTTTTTGTTTTAAAACCTTAGAGTTAGTAGAGCGTCTTGTTCTCTGTTTAAAGGAAGGTTATGCTGGGCAACATAATAACGAGGATCAGTGGACCCACTGAAGTAAGGACCATAACTTCTGTGTAATGTAGTGGAATATGAACTTAGAGAGGCTGTGTTAATCAGAGGTTCAGAGCTATAGATGAAGTGAGAAGAGAAATTACAACTTCTTTCTGCCCTTTCTTCAAGAGATACCTTTGTGTTTGCTCTCCATTGGTGAGTTGGAGGGAAGAGGTGGATTTAAATAGCTTAATAGGCTCTTTAGCATCAAAAAGCAAAGAAAAGGGAAATTTTAAGGAAAAGATGTGGAAGGCCAGAGTATCTGTAATTGCCATGTTGTCAGGTAGGTTTCTGAAGCAAAAGAGGACTTTGTGGCATAGTAATCTTGCTTTAACTTTAAATACTCATAAGCCATAATTTTTAACATTCTGAGAACATATGTTATAGGAAGATGGGCTTTCCTTTTACCCTGCTGCCTGCTTTTCCTTTTACCCATTCCAAAGATGAACAGTATTTTGTGAAAAGCTGTAAGATTGCACTTCTAAAGTTAGTAAAGCAAACTATGGTATGTTGCACAATATATGCTTTTTGTTTTGAAGGGCTTGTTAAACCTGCTTAGAACAAAACTTTTGTAGTTTATTTTGATATTTCAGAGGCCTTAAAAATAGACTAAGATTAATCAATTTTAAGATTATTTTTATTCTTAATTATTTTAAAAATGAATAATTACAGATTGACTTACTTAATCTAGTAGGTATTCACACTCTTCTATACAAGCTCTTGACAGTTTTGAAACATTAGTAAAATATCATTAATATTCAGAAAATATTGTTTTACTTTAATAGATTATACAAATGAAATTCTGTTTACTTTTTTATCATAGAGAATAAACTATCTTAATTTGTAATGATTACTTACTAATTTTGATTAATTTTGATGAAAATTATTGTTCTCTAGAATAAAATCATCTCATTTCAAAAGGAATACAAAAATTAACACAATCTTATGTTATATCTCTTTCAAGGACAATGTATTAAAGAGTCATAAGCTACAAAGAGGGTAAAAAAAAAAAAGCCAAAAAACTAAAAGGATCTAGAGATACTAATATGAAATTGAGGATATAAATTATTCCTTTGTTTAGGTGGTTAATTTTCTAAATATTCTTTCCCATCTACTATTTGTCACAGGTAAAAATTAGTTTCCCTAACAACTCAGATACTTCTCTTCTTAAGCGTTTATAGACTGTAATAGTAACTATCTATTGTGCTTTTTATTGCCATCATTATTAAAAGTAAATATTTAGATAATTTTATAATAACATTGTATTTTTGTATATCTGAGAAAATCAATGTATTTTACAGACTTTATTTTGTGTTTACATTTTACCTAGTAGGATAATTAAAATTGGGCTCACTGTAGATGTTCAAGGAATAATTATAAAGATAAAATTTGAAACAATTTGGCGAAATTTGGTCTGTATATTTACCAAGAACACTATTTTGTAGAAGTAAAACATTTGTAGCATTTATTTCTCATTTTCAATAGCTTTAATCATAATAATTTGGAAGTATAATTATTGTGAAATACTATATCTTCTTGAAATCTTTGAGGAAAAAAGTCACTTATCAATATCCAAAAACTGAAGAAAAATTTTAAAAAATGAAATTTACTTTTGTTCCCTTCTTACATCTCCCTCCTGTCTTCCCTTCCCCCAAAATAGATTGCCAAACTGAGGCAACAACTGCAACGCAGTAAACAGAGTAGTCGGCACAATAAGGAGAAAGATCGGCAGTCACCTCTCCATGGCAACCATATAACAATCAGTCACACTCAGGTAAGCTAAATGCTTGTTTGGATTTGAATAATTCCTTTTGACTCATTATTAAGGGAGAATTAATCATTTTAGGGCTTAAAGACACAACAAAAATCTTTAGCTCTTTTAAACTACTACTGTTTGGTTGTTGGAAGGTTTTTTAGACCATGTTTTAACCTTCTTTTAATAACAAACATAGCAGATTATAGTTGTCTGAAGGATGATACTGGCCTGAGCTGAAAGCATAGCTTGTGTACTCATTGAACAATTGTGGACATTTTTTGTTTTACATTCCTAATTGTTACATCTATTTCTATATCCTTCTCTATAGTCTACCTCTATTTTACATGTGAAGAAACTGAAGATTAGAATTAGACATGTCCCATGGAACAAAATTTGGGAAATGCTGCTCTAGCCCCAAATTCACTTACAAATGTTGATGTAAATATCAGCAAATCAAATATGATACTGTACAGAATGAAACCCAGTGTATTAAAATAAACCCAATAAGTATAATTCAACATTAAGAAATGTATTAATTTAATTAGTTGCTTCAGAAAAAGTAGAAGAAAAAGCCTTTGCTTCTCTTGATTCTGAATACCACTTGATTAAAAACTCAGTATCAGCTGGGTGTGATGGTGCATGCCTATAATCCCAGTAATTGGGAGGCTGAGACAAGAAAATTGTAAATTCGAAACCAGCCTCAGCAACTTAGACTGTTGGCAATGTAGCGAGACTCTGTTTCAAAATAAAAAATAAAATAGGGCTAAGGATGTAGTTTATAGGTAGAACACACCCGTGTTTAATCCCCAGCAACACACACACACACACACACACACGCACACGCACACGCACACGCACACATGAAACCAAACCCATTTTTTGATTAAAAATATTTTTTCTTAAACTAAAAATAGGATACTTCCTAATGTGACTAACCACAAATGTAGTGAGACGCTATAAGTAAAATATTGGCAGCATTGAATAAGATGAAAATCATGATAGATTTTTCTCATTATTGATATTCTAGATCAAGTAAGAAAAAGACATACCACTGTTTGCATATGATGTATATTCAAAGCAAATTAACTAGATTATTAAAACGAATTATAGAATTCCTACAATGAAAAATACTAGTAATACCAAGTGTTGATGAGGACATGGAACAACTAAAACAGTCACAGTCACAACCACATTGGCAGTTTACCACTTCCTTTAGAAGTTATACACTGACCATTCAACCCAGAGTTTCCACCTTTTGGTGTCTGTCCACAAGGAAAAAAAACGCATATTTCCATACAAAGCGTATTCCATACAAAGACTCGTATCCGAGTGTTTTGGAGGAATTAATATTCATAATAGTAAAAAAAGAATGGAGACAAATATTCAACTGGTGAATTGATAAACTTTTCATATATTCATACAATGTAAAACTATTGAACAATAAAATGGAAGGAACAACTAATAGATATGACAACATGATTTAATCTCAAAAACATTATGCTAAGTGGAAGAAGTTAGAAGCAAAAGGCTACATACTATATAATTTGTTGTATTATGTTCTAAAAGGCACAATTACAAAAACAAAGGAATAGGGGTGAGAATTGACTGAAGAAAGACCTTCAGGAATTTGGGGGGTGATAAAGGTTCTAAAGTGTGACTGTACCTACAGTTGTATGATTGTTTATGTTGAACAAAGCTCAGCTAACTTCATACTTATGGTGATTTTATTGTATACTGAGCATACCTCATCAAGCCATGAAAGCAAACTGGCAAGCTTCAGACATTTTAAGTGAAAATGTACATATACCTTCCTTTTTCTTTTAAATCTAGTAGAATTGACGTGTTTTTTTACTTATTTCAAGTACATCTCTATGAGTAGTATAGTGCATTTACATTAGATCAATTGATGTTGACTTAACAGAAAACTTATACAGTTGTTCAAATTTACATTTGAGTTTTTGGCTTGTGCTTATATTTAGAAATAATTATTTTTTGATATGCAAATATTTGTAGGTGAAATATGAAGTCTAAAAAGGGCTTTAAAATACTCCAAGAACAACAACAAATTGTGGTTTAGATGAAATAGTTGATAATTTTTTAAGTTAGCTGATGTATACTTGGGAGCTCATTCTGCTGTTCTATCTAGTTATGTTTATGATGGGAATTTTGCATAATAAAAAGGATGAAAACTTAAATATAATGAGATTACTAGATATAATATAAGAATAAACATTTAGCAGTATTCCTTATACAAGCAATAATGTTTAAAATGAAAAGATATAAAACATCTACAATTATACTTAAAAGAAATATGCAAAGTGCATGTCCTTACTGAGGATATGAAACATAAAATAGATTTATAAATGGGAAATCTTCACACACTAATGGATGGGAAGATAATATATAGAAGCACATTAATAGGCAACACTTCACAGATGGCAGAAGCACGGCATTGAGCATGGGGAATAATAGTCTGCTGACCAGTGACTAGTAGTCTACCTCATCACAAATCATATATATATATATCAATTATATATACATATACATATATACATAATTATATATACATATACATATATATAATTGATATAATATATATATTAATTGTAATCATTCAGTGTAGGATGAGATACATTATTTTGATTTTTACCTTGTTAATTTTTATTTTTCTTATTTTTCTCCAATTTTATAATTTTCTTCACCATCAAAATGTCCATTGATACTTTTTGGTAACTCCTGCCACAGGTATCAGAGGTGGTTAATTTTTGAGAACTCCTGCGAAATTGTTTTGAAAACAGCTTCAAAGTTGTTCAATTTAATATAGTATTGTTGCTATATTGCTTAATAATCCAATAGGTTTTCTTATGAAATGAAAAATAATACTAAAATGTAATTGTCACTGAATAGGAAACAAATCTCCTAAACACAAAGAGCTGTACAGTAGAATCACATTGTAGCTTACATGATCCAACTCTATTTTCCCAGTAAAATGGGAAAAGGAAAACAAATTAAACAGAAATGAAGACTCTGCCATTCTACTGAAGAAGTATACAGTTACATAGTTAAATGTGAACATTACATAGTTATACCTTTATACTTACATAAAAAGATTTCAAGGATTATTTTGACCTTATGTAATTTATACCTTACTTTCTTACTTTATATTAGAACATAATTTTTTGTTATATGGCTTGAATTCTTACTGTACTTGAAGTGTCAAAAATAACTGTGTTCATTGAGTTGCAATTTTAAGTTTCATGGGTTTTTTATTTTGGTGTGTGTGTGTGTGTGTGTGTGTGTGTGTGTGTGTGTGATACTGAAGATCAAACCTGGAACGTCATATACACTAGGCAAGAACTCTGCTACTGAATTACATCCCAAGATCTTCAATTGCTAAAATTTATCATACTCTTTAGTTCTTGATTGCTTTGACCACAAATAACTTGATATCACTTTATCTTCTGTCTCATAGGCTGCTGGATCAAGATCAATACCTATGCCACTATCAAATATATCAGTGCCCAAATCATCTGTTTCACGTGTGCCCTGCAATGTAGAAGGAATAAGTCCCGAATTGGAAAAGGTATTCATTAAGGAAAATAATGGAAAAGAGGAAGTGTCTAAGGTAAGATTCCATGGGTATGATATTTGAATCATTTCTTTCTTTAATATTACAAACTGTCTCAAAGTACTTTTTTGGTAAGAATTTTATGGAGATATAATTTACATATCATATAATTTACCCATTTAGCATACAATTTAGTGAGTTTGAGCATATTTACAGAGTTGTGCAGCTATCACCAAAATCAAGACAGTGCCCTTTGGCAGTCATCTCTCGTTTCCATCTAACGCCTGGTCCTAGGCAACCACTCATCTACTCTCTGGGTCTATGGATTATTTTTATTCTAGATGTTTCAGATTAATAGAATCATAATATGTGACCGTTAGTAACTAGCTATGTTCAGTTAGCATAGTGTTTTCTAAGATTCACCATTATTTCCTTTTTATTGTCAGACAATATTCAGTTGTACAGATTTTATTTATCTAGTCATCACTGATATACATTAATGTTTCTGACATTTTCATGTAAACACAGTGTTTTCATTTCTCTTTAGTGTATATCTAGGATTGATATTGGAGATTTGGTAACTTTGTGTTTAACCTTTTGAGAAACTGCCTGTTTTCCAAAAGTGTCTGCAACATTATACATTCCCACCAGCAGTGTGTGAGGTTTCCCATTTCTCTACATTTTTACCAACCACTTGTAGTTATCTTTTAATTTTTTTTATTATTGTATCCATCCTAGTTGGTGTATGATGGCATGTCATCATGATGTTGATTTGCATTTCCTAATGGCTAATGATGTTAAGCATCTTTTCATGAGTTATTAGTGATTTGCATATTATATTATCTTTTTTTATTGAGTTGTAAATGGTCTTTGTAAAGTTCTTTATTTTCCAGAAATAAGATCCTTATCAGATATATCATTTGAAAACATTATACCCCATTCTGTTGGTTTTCTCTTCACTTTCTTGATTATGTTCTTTGGAGAACTATTTTTCATTTCAATGAGTGCAGTTTATTCTTTTGTTGCTTGTACTTTTGGTGTTATATCTAAGAAACAACATTGCTTAATCCAAGGTTGCAATGATTTATTCCTGTAGGGTTTTTTTTTTTTTTTTTTTTTTTTTTGAGTTGTATAGATTCACTTTTCTTACATGTAGGTCTTTCATCCATTTTGAATTAATAAGAAATAGTTCATTACTTCAGTCCCAGAAATGAAATCTGGACACTATTACATGTGAACCTTCTATTTGGCCATAGTTTTCAACATACATTCAACTAAATGAACGACAAGGAAACCTTTGGCTTAATTATCTGTTGCTTTTTTGGAACTAAAGTATAGTTTAATATATATCAAATGTATATCTGATTCTTTCTCATATATCAGATATGTATCCAATTTCTTCAAATACTATGTAGCTTTTAAAACTGATTTAGTTGATATTTTTGCAAAGTAAAAGGAAATTATCTTTCTTCTAACTCGTTAGTATTGATCATTAAATGTAAGTAGCATTCACTGGTTCTTGTATATCCTTACATAATGTGAATCTCTGTATGAATTTAATTTATAAGTTTCCTATTATAGACATTTAGATTGTTTTCAGTTTTTGTTATCATAGGCAGTAATTTAGAAAACATTGTATATTCTTACAAATTCTTTCCAGGCAGCAAAATAGGTGGATCAAAGCATTTTTACATTTTAAATTTTGATGACTGTACTAAATTTCCCTGCAAAAAGATTGTGCCATTTTAATCTCTTTTGATATTTCATGTGAAGTTATATATATATCCTGCCATAAAGGGTTACTATTTTTTTTTTTGCGATACTAGGGATTGAACTCAGGGGCGTTCTACCTCTGAGTTACACTCCCAGCCCTATTTTTTATTCTTTATTTCGAAACCGAGTCTCACTAAGTTGCGGAGGGCCTCACTAGGTAGCTGAGGCTGGCCGTGAACCCGGATCCTCTGGTCTCAGCCTCTCGAATGCTGGGATTACAAGCGTGCGCCACCACGCCCGGCTAAGGATTACTTTTAAGAGCAGGTATTTCAGAATTATTCTGGGATAACCTATAAACTTATAGCAAAAATAATTTTTAGAAATTTTAGATTTATGATTTATTGTACCTCAAAATTTTAATAAATCAAAATTTCTACCTCTAGCTAAAAGTGGAATCTGTCACATTAACTCTAGCAGCATTTCAAGCCTTATTCTAATTCTACCCCCCAACAAAATAAAAATTGGTTAAAAAATTAATATATATTATTTAATTATAGATTAAGGAATGTAAATATAGAAAAATTATATTTATCAAATCAGACATGAATATAAGCAAACTCAAATTCTTAAGCTCTTTTTTACAGCTGCAAATTGGTACATTTTTCTTTTGCTGATTGCTAACATTGACACTTTCACTAGCATAACATTTTCTCTATCAGAGTTTAACCAAGTAAATATTTCCTGCTTTCATTCCTAAATTGGAAAATTCCACATATAAAAGTGGACTGATGGTTAAACAATTGAATATTCTCTTTCAGTAGAATGATCAGATTGTAAATTTGGTATGTTTTTGTTTAGAAGTAGTGCATAGACAAAGTTTTTATTTCTGTAGTTTCAGGTTTTAGCCTTCTTCTTTATATAGAAAATACTGACACATTTGAATCTTGCCTAGTTATACCTTCCTCCATTTTTTTCTCTGATAGTGTTCCTAAAATCTCTGAAGTGACAAAGCTAAGAGTTAAGAGCTGTAGACACATTTGTGAAAATAAATTGTAAATATAATAACATTAAATTTGTTCTTTTTTCTAGTATTACAACCCTGTCTTTATAATAATAAAAACATTTTCAATTACTTAAGAAAGAATTTAATATAGAGAATTTTACTTGACTGTACTTTTGTAAAAGAACACAAATGAGGAAGATGGAGTGAGGTCTATTTTTCCAGACGAGTAGATAGAAAGAGTCCACTGAGCAGACTCTAATGCCACTTGAACTATCTATGTCACCAGCAACTTTAAATAATAGTTTCCTTGTTTGTAAAAAGGATTGATCGATTGGTGACTTTTTTTTTTTTTTTTTTTTTTTTGTGGTACTGGGGATAGAACTCAGGGGCATTCTACCTTCGAGCTGTACCCCCAGCCCTATTTTTTATTCTTTATTTTGAAACCAGGTCTCACTAAGTGGCGGAGTGCCTCACTAGGTAGCTGAGGCTGGCCGCGAACCCGGATCCTCTGGTCTCAGCCTCCCAAATGCTGGGATTA